>JAWNLW010000591.1:5975000-6067500 GCA_035042075.1 Drosophila macrospina
CGACACCAGCGGCGCTGTCGTCGTGGTGAACTGCGGCAGACCCGGAAAACTGTTTCCAAACGGCGTAAAATTCATTGTGCGTTTATGACGTATTCCGGAGAACTAAAGATTCAATTGTGCGTTGATGGCGAAGCAACTGAGGGTTGTAAAAGATTCTTGAGGTTAAATTATAATCAATCAATAAGGAACCCTGCAAAATACCCTACAAGGTTGCTAAAAGATACCGTAAAACGTATTTCGGGCGTTGGGAGTACGGGCAAGACATCTATCATGAGGTAATATCCGTATCAT
Organism: Drosophila macrospina; assembly: GCA_035042075.1. Taxonomy (NCBI): domain Eukaryota; kingdom Metazoa; phylum Arthropoda; class Insecta; order Diptera; family Drosophilidae; genus Drosophila; species Drosophila macrospina. The sequence continues at coordinate 5,975,292 of JAWNLW010000591.1, forward strand.
CGCATAGAACATGGAACTGACTTTAAGTTTAGACCAATTCGCTTGCTCAATGAAAAGTGAAAACGCAGCCGCTGTTATTATTTTGACTGCCCAAACGCGCACCCACACTATCAAACGCTCACACGCACAGACTCACATGCATACATATGTACATATGCCGGTCGCGTGAGCAGCAACAAAAAGAGCGGCAAACCTGCGCTCAATACGAGAAAGGCACGAGCACAAACTGCAGTTAGCCCGCGAGTATGCACAGTGGTCCACTAGCAATTTACAAACATGATAAACTGACAAAAATTAATACAATCTACATAATGTAAGCTTAATGTAATTAATTTTAAAATTCTATCAATGCCCGAAAAGACATTATTTATATGTGAAAATCTTGCATCTTTAAATTATATATTAAATGAAATGAATAATTATTTAGTTACACATATTATTGGAATAATTATTTTATTATTATTTACACACTGCTACACTATTCATTATCAATTTGAGCACTCTGTACCACTGTGCGGCTGTATTCTTTTAGTATGTCGGCAACATTGAGATTAGGTTAGGGTTGTCCTGCAAACGTGCGTATGTATGTCTATTTGTGTGCGTAATTTTGTTATAGTTTGCATAAATTGCTAAAAGTAGTGTACAATCTATTTATCCGTTAATATTTAGATATTGCTCCCATAGAAAATTAAGTAAAGCTGTGAGAAAGTGTCGCGTGAATGTCAAGTTTCAGTCGTATCGATTTTCACTAAGTACGCAAATTAGTGTCGCTTTTAATTGAGAGAGCAACACAAATACAAACACACGCACGCAAAAACACAGACACAACATACAGAAACAGTATCGCACCTCACATTTGGGCAGCTGTCGCAAAATTATAAGAATTGAGGACATCTTTTCAAACTGTTGAAAAATGGACTTTCACTCGGAAGCACCAGCAGTATTTTGTTTTTCTTTTTTGAGTTCTTTTCGCGAACGCGTGACACAATAAACAGCAAACTGTGAAAGGCAACAGAAAGGCGCGCTCTTCGTTCACAAAGAAAATCTGACGTTGACTCTGTCGCTGAGGCCAACGCCAACGTTGACGTCGCAGCCGATCGGCTAGGCTACAATGTGAAAGTGCAACCGATTTGCAATGTATTTTTATTTACGTTTTTTTTCTTTTCCGTTGTCACTACGTAGTAGCAGTTCCCACCAAACACGCATACACATGAGTTCACCGTATTGCGCTGAGTAAGAAGGAGATGCCTGCGCGGCGGCATTTATAAAAATAAAAAAAGTGTCTTTATTATTTTTCTGGCTAGGCCAGGGTAAGTGTAGAGTATGGTGTCCAAACTACCGTTGCAATGTCTGCGTTAACGTCGCTGCGACTGCGACTGGTGCAGTCCTCCACATGCAGCCCCCACCACAGCGTCTATGTCTGTGTCGGCTGCCGCACTCACGACAGGGCCACCTAGCGGCGTGTGGCGTTAGTTTGCTACTGACCCGCCGCCATCTCGTTTGTTCACTCCCAACTTCTCACGAGCTAGCCGTTCGTATGTGTGTGTGTGTGCGTGCGACTAACACGAGACAAAAGCTTCGTGCCGGCATTATTATATATGTGTGTGCACGTGTGAGCTAGGGACGAGAGCGCACAGGACAGAGAGTAGCGTTCGTCGCTCTCTTAAAGTAGTTGCCAAAGTCAATGGCGTTTATTTGTTGTTTTCTTCATCAATTTGGCAAGAACAACAGCAAAAAAAATTAGTAGTTAGTAGTAAAAGATGGATTATATTCTACAACAATTCCTATTAAATTAAATCCCAATATCGGCTAACAACATAAAATTGAGGTAAGTACACAGAGAACTGCTTTTTAAATTGCAATTGCTTAAGGACTTATTACTAAATCCTTTGGACATTGAATTCTGATACACAAATACTGCTTTTTCACAACATAACCTCAAAGTGGGTTTTTAATCTTTTCTAAAACTAAACTTATGAAGAATTTATAATCTTTTAGTCTATATTGTAATTGTGTTCGGAACAAATGCAAATTTTGTGCTTTAATTTCCATATTACATTTTTTTATCGGACATTAGTTACAGCAATAATATATTTAAAAGTAAATCTACAAAACTTTTTCAACTGTTCTATTGTCATGTACTTGTGGTTATTTATACCGCTCAGTTTTCTACAAATTGTGCTGTGTTATTCACAGAATGGTGAATAGTCTGGGGTCTTTCAAAGGAACTCTCAGTAAATATTTTTCCCACAGAGAACATTGAGGTTATGGACGTATCATGTGCTCCCAATGAGGAGGTTAGCTGCCTGATCATCAAGTGTCCAACTGGAAAGCCTTGTCCGGCTGAACATTTCTGCTATAATCCGAAGTGCGTTTGCCGGCGGGGTTATCGCAGAGTCAAGGGGGTCTGCGTCATGAAGCGGAGAACTTATAATCTGGGAATAAGGGCCTCTGACTTATAAAGTGTTATCATAACTTAAAGTTTATAATCTTAAAAAAAAAAAAACGGATGCTTCCCTTTGTCCTTTAGTATCTATTTTACAATCGTTTGTTTTTAAGCTTGCATATTTAATCATATAATAATCTTTGCTCTTCAATCTATAATTTTTATCTTTCCGCCTTTAAATACATATTTTTATCATGTATTTTATTTTACTTTTATTTAAAAATTAAACATTTTTGTCGAAGTTGGAGATACTTTATTACTAATTACAGGGTATCTGCTAGCTAAACTTGAGTAAGATAAGTAAAGGTCTATTGAGATATGGGTCATGGATGACTTCAATTTGCATTGTGTGGCACACAGGTTCACTGGCCACACAAACAAAATGCCGACGGATTTGCATACGAGAATTGGGCTGGAAGGGGAGAATGGGGCGACTGATGGTGTGGCAACAACAAAGATGCTGCCGCCTGTTGGCACACAAGGCCAATCGACGAAATCAGGCCACGCACACGACGCGACGTTAACTCTGTTTGCCATAAAGCAATGCCAATGCCTATCTCCCTCCCTGCATCCCTCACTCCCTCATTCCCTTGTTTCCTTTTTCCCCAACTCACCTACAGCCTTGTCAGGCAGAGGTAAATGCACTCAGCACTAAGGGGTGATATAGAAAGGGAGGAGGGGTGGGTAGCAGAGGAGTGTTGCAATCGGCATTGAGTAAGAACCGAGCACACGACTTTGCCTAGTGTTGGGAGAGAACGGCAACGTGCAACGTTCTGCGGTTGAGGAAGTGCTGTGTTGCAACTCTCCCGTATGCTCAATCTGCATGTGCCTCTGTCTCTCTATGTGTGTGCGCGAGTGTGTGTGTGTGTGGGTGTCTATGTGTGTGTTGGGTTGCATTGCGTCATCATCGTCGTGAGCAGCGAACCAAGTCGCGTCTGTGCCGCTTGCTGCCGCGAGCTGGTCAACATGCCCCCTGCTCCCTTCACGCAGCGCTCCTCACAGCTTGCAGCGAATGTGTTACAAGTGGATGACGCTGTGTTGCAGCTAGTGTCAAGTGGGTGCCACTTGGGGGTGCATGCCTCTGCCATTTGGTAAGACGAAAATGAGGCTGAGTGCAAGTCTCGCGTTGTTGTTTATCCCGGCCTCGGTTTCTGCTCCGTGTATGCGTGTATCTATGTGCGTGTGCGTGTGTGTGTGTGTGTTTGTGTGTAGCATGCTCTGTTGTGGCATGAAAGTGAAACTCTGCCACACGGCACGGCGTGCCACGGCAGAGGCAGTGCCAGAAACCGAAAAGCCAATGGTCGTTGCCGTGGCCGTGGCCATGACCCGTCTGTGAAATGCACTCAGGCACACACACACACACACACACACACACGAGCGCGCAGAGACGCACACGCATGCACAGGTTTTGGTAGCAGCCGGAAACGCGGTCACACACACACACACACACACTTTCATATTATAACTGGCTATGGGGGCGTATGCGTAATGTGCACGCATTAAGTAATTAATTATTTAATAATGCTTACAATTATTTTGTAAAGCATTTTTTAAAGATTTTTAACTGGAAAGATTTTTCATATAAATGTAAATTGCTTTTCAAATTATATATTTAGGAGAAAACTATTAAAATTCGAGTTTTAAAACTATATCAAAGCAACAAAAGTCTATTAATAATGTAACTACAGATATAACAAATATAATTACTAATCCCTCGCGTTTTCTCGATTATATTTTAGTTAATTGCAAGCAACTAAATGCGAAAAATCTTAAGAATAAACTAGACTTGAATAAAAACAATTATTTTATAAAATCTAAGGCATAAATGTTGCTGAAATTTTGTTATACTTTTTTTCTAACATAATATTTTATTATAACTCATAAATTATATATAAATTATGATAACAGAAGTCCATAATATAGAAATTTACTTATATTTCAATATATTCATAAATATTAAAGAATATATTTAGCTTACTTTAAATTTATTTAGAATTCCATTAATATATATATATTAAAAATGTTAACTAATATAAAAAAGAAAGCAAACCAAACTGTTTTTAATTTAATTATTATTAGTTTTAATTGTTAATTTAATAGAAAATCTTATATATTTGTTTATTAAATTTTGGAGTTCATTTAAAATATTGTTTTTAATTTTATTTTAAATTTTTCAAATAATATATTTATAAAATATTGTATAGTTTCTATTGTAAAAAGTTGGTGTTAATTTCAAATATTGTCTATAATTGTATTTTACATTTTTTCATTAAAATATTTCTAAAATTTTATATATTTTTTGTTTCATTTTGGTGTTAATTTCAAATACAATTCATAATTCTATTTAGATTGTTTTATTAATATATTTATTTTCCGCAGAATTTGAATTAGACTGTTTTATTAATATATTTATGTTCTTTTGCCTATTTAAAGTTTAGTAAATAAAAGCTAAAAAAGAACTTAGTATTGTTTATGCATAGTTGTTTAGCTATTCGAACTTCCCTGATGCATAGCATACTTTTTTGCTAAGTTTCGAAATATTTTGAGCAATTGGAACTAATGCAATTTAAGCAATATCTATAGGGTGTTACAAATACTTACATGTTACTTACAACTGCACTTCTGTTACACACACACACTCATTACGCGCGTAAGTTCTATAGTTGGTTTTTGTTGTATCTGCGTTGGCTTAGATGCGGAAATCGAACTGTTGAATTGCACTGCGAACTGTTGAGTCGCCCGCCGAAATTTGAATTGGCCGCGTGAAAGTAAAAACGCGTCGTTGTGTAGATAGTGAGTGAGTTAGAGACACAGACGGAAAGAGAGATGCAGAAAGAGCGACAGAGTGCAGAGACGGGCGATAAATGCAAATACTGAAAAGACAATATCGCGGCGTGACGTAGTGTCGCTGCTGACGTTTTAACGTAAACTGATTGAAAGTGTGTCCAGTGCGATGCGAACCGGCCGGCGTAATGTGCCGATGACCGGGCGCCTAAAATTGTGTAGAGTTTGGTGACGATGATAAGGTCGGCAATGGGAGACGCAATGGGTGAGAGGAGCCATTGGGGCGGATGCTATACAGTTGCCCAAATAGGTTTGAACTCTTTAAAATGCTATTGCCTACACAAGCAGACGCACATGCACATTTGTATACAAATAGATTGAGAGCGAAGGAGAGAGAGAGAGCATAAAACATACACGCACACAGTTGACAGTCACGCACTGCTCGCTTTCGCTTTTGTGTTTGTTGCCATCGACTCGGCCTCACTTCGCCTCATTTCGTTCAGAATGCTCTTCGCCGCGTGCTCTCTCTCGCTTTTGCGCTCGCTCCCACTCACACACAGGCAACCCAAGTCACTTTTGAGCTTTGGCTTTGGCTTTGGCTTTACCGTTGGCTCGTTGTCAATTTACAACTCGCGCCGGCAATGCAACAGTTTTTTTCACTATAGATTTTTATTAGCTACTCGCTGTTGTTGTATGTGTATCCAAACCTAGCAAACTCATTAAAACAAGCACATGTTATGTGTGCGTTTGCGTGTGCGTGTTTGTGTGTGGGCTTTATGTACACACATTCCATAGCGCAAAAACATATTGAAGCAGAGCATAAAATGTTAGTAAATGCATTGGAACTGGTAATGGAAGGCTGCTGCTTTGATTGTGGTTATGTATTGTCTATACATAGTACATATGTATGTGGTTGCATATGCCGGCCGCACACTTCTATGTAATTAAATTCAAAAATTGATTTATTTTTAGTGCACACTACAAATTGCACATTTCCATCAGCCTAAGAAAAGTCATTTTCTTTAGGACTTTATTTATATACTTCTAATAATCTCGTTTATGTACTTCATTATTCTTAATAGTTCTGCTTACAATATTTATATAAAATTCAAATTTATATTCTGCTTTTTATATTTTTGTCTGTTTCTTTCATTTCTAATTTGCAGTTGAATTTTCTTTCCTTTATGTTTATAGTTATTCGTTTCTTAAATTAAAGTATATTTATCTCCTCTCCTTCGACATTATTTTGTATACTTTTCTGATTCATTCTAAACACTTTTCATATCTTTTCTGCATAAAAAGTAATCTGTTCTTATGTCTGATACTTTGTCACATTCTTTAGACATTTCTGTTTAACTTTATGCTTTTTAAATCACACTTTTCTCTATAATTTGCTGTTCATCTTCTCTTTTCCAAGTCTTTTGGATCTCTTTTCACATTTTCCTTTGCATTCGCCTTTCATCGCCTTTATCATTTATTAATAGTCTTTCTGTTCTTTTCTACAGAAATACCAATCTATATTTCTTGTTTAAACTCTACTGAGGCTTTATAATTTCTCTTTCCAATATCTGTTAAGTAAACAACTGATTTAACTATACTACTAAACTTGTAAAACAAATCGAAGGCAACTTTAACGTGAATGTCCTTAAAGAGAGAATCGCATTTTAGATATTTGTGCCAAGTGCAACGAGGGTCATTGCAAAAATGGACCAACAAGCGGGCCAAAACACAAACTGCAACACGATGTTGGCACAAAATCTAAACAAGTTCAAGCCAGAGTCGGAGGCGGAGTTGCAGGCGGAGTTGGAGTTGGAGTTGGAGTTTTAGTCCCAGTTAGAGTAGCAATTGCAGTTGCTGTTGCTGTTGCTGTTCCTATTCCTGTTGGAGTTGGGGTTAGAGTCGTAGAATCCACCGGCAATCCGGCAATGGCCAAGGTCGAAACGAGCGAGTCGTAAAAAAAAGAATGCACATATATATATATAAACGCCCTCAAGGCCCCCCTCACAAAAATGGGCACAGAAAACTAACCGAAAAACTAAAAGTGACGCTCTGTGGCTGGGACGGAGCGTTGCAGTGCAGAGGGGCACATGGGGGAATAGGGGAACAGAGTTGCAGTTTGTCTGCGCCAAAAATTTCATTCATAAAATTCTAAAACGCGCTAAAATCTAAAATTCTAAACAAAACACCCACAAGTTATGCCTGTGTGGTAGTGTGTGTGTGTGCAGAGGTGTATTTGCGTGACAGTGTGTGTGTGTGTGTGTGTGTGTGGGTGTGTGGGTGTGTGTTGTAGTGTACACGCTTAAAAAATACCCACAAATTTTGGGTCTAGTTTAAAGCAACTCGCACCATGTGACTATTCGGTTAGTTATGCAACACTGAAGCCAACGGTAAATGCCGCAAAAGTATGCAACTGTAAATTGCTTGATGCTTTGCACACAACTGTACTTTGATGATATTTTTAGCTGTTCAAATCAAACTAAAAATGGGGGAGGAGCATAAAAAAGCGGCAAGAAATTCGTAAATATATAAACACAACAACAGCAACAAAAGTAATACAACTAATGTGCAGACTATATAAAATAAATGCATTAAACTCGCATATAGGCTTATTTACGTGCATAAAAAATGATTTTCTATATTTTATATATATTTTATATATATATTTATATATATATATATATATATATATATATAAATGTGCATATATAGCACCCTAAGGCTGTGCGTGTGCTTGTGTGCGTGTGTGTGTGTGTGTGTGTGCTCTCTTTCTGTGTGAGAGTGCGCAAAATGCAGCTATGCGTTTTTCTGCATGTCTGCCACATGTGTAAATGTGTGTGCAACACCTAACTGCAACAGCAACAACAGCTACAACAACAGCAACAGCAAATTGCAACAAACTCTACACAAAAAGGCGGGCAATCAAATGGCAAAATTTTTGCCAGACTGCAATGCAACTAAAAACAAAATGTTGTTGCTGTGGCATGCAACTGCAGTTGGGGCATGCAGTCAGATTGTCTGCCTGTGTGGTTGGCAATGCTAGGAGGCAGGCAGGGTTGGTAGTAAAGGCTGCCAGACAGACGGGCCATAAAACAGCAAAAAGCCTGCAAACATTTTAGTTGCATTTTCTATATAACAAATGTTCAGCATACATATATCAACCTGTGTATTGGTGTGTGTGTGTGTGCGTGTGTGCGTGTGTGTGTGGTCTTTGTACATATAAATAATCCATGTAGTATATAGAAATTGCATCCCTTTTTTGTCTGCAGCTTGAATAAAATGTGCATAAAATAAATTTCATTTCAATTAAAATAAATAAAATTTTCCATTTCCCCCTACTCCCTGCGCCTATGCAAAAACAAAGACTTAGACAAACTGCAGACACAGTCAAAAATGTCAGAGACCAAACAAACGTTAAGAGGGGCAATTGATGGTGGGGTAGGGGGAGCTGCAATTTCCATTAGAATGCAACGCATTCGTATGCATTTTAATTGTTTGTAGAGCTTCCTTTTCTTGTTCGTTGTTGCACTCATTGTTGCTTCTCTTGCTACTCTTCTTCTTCTACTTCTTCTAGTTCTTCTTCTTCTTCTTGATCTTGCTTTTGTTCTTATAAAACAACAAAGTCTCAAAGTCTGCCTAAATACCAGACAATTTATTTATTCCAAACATTTCATCAATTTCATTTGCACTTCAAAGCGATGGCGACACAAGTGGACTTTAAGTTGAGGTTAGGTTTAGTCACAGCAACTTGTCAGCTACTGCTGTGGTTGCAATTACAATTAGTGAAGCTTACGAAAGCAATTAGTTAGTCTGCATTTGAGTAAATCTATTATTTAGCAAATTAATTAACTCCAACTTTAATTACATGTATTTATTTCGCTGTATCTTTGCCTATATCTATATCTATATCTATATCTATATCTATATCTATATCTATATCTATATCTATATCTATATCTATATCTATATCTATATCTATATCTATATCTATATCTATATCTATATCTATATCTATATCTATATCTATATCTATATCTATATCTATATCTATATCTATATCTATATCTATATCTATATCTATATCTATATCTATATCTATATCTATATCTATATCTATATCTATATCTATATCTATATCTATATCTATATCTATATCTATATCTATATCTATATCTATATCTATATCTATATCTATATCTATATCTATATCTATATCTATATCTATATCTATATCTATATCTATATCTATATCTATATCTATATCTATATCTATATCTATATCTATATCTATATCTATATCTATATCTATATCTATATCTATATCTATATCTATATCTATATCTATATCTATATCTATATCTATATCTATATCTTTATCTATATCTATATCTATATCTATATCTATATCTATATCTATATCTATATCTATATCTATATCTATATCTATTATCTATATCTATATCTATATCTATATCTATATCTATATCTATATCTATATCTATATCTATATCTATATCTATATCTATATCTATATCTATATCTATATCTATATCTATATCTATATCTATATCTATATCTATATCTATATCTATATCTATATCTATATCTATATCTATATCTATATCTATATCTATATCTATATCTATATCTATATCTATATCTATATCTATATCTATATCTATATCTATATCTATATCTATATCTATATCTATATCTATATCTATATCTATATCTATATCTATATCTATATCTATATCTATATCTATATCTATATCTATATCTATATCTATATCTATATCTATATCTATATCTATATCTCTATCTATATCTATATCTATATCTATATCTATATCTATATCTATATCTATATCTATATCTATATCTATATCTATATCTATATCTCTATCTATATCTATATCTATATCTATATCTATATCTATATCTATATCTATATCTATATCTATATATATATCTATATCTATATCTATATCTATATCTATATCTATATCTATATCTATCTCTATCTACATATTAATACTTATATCTCGCAATAAATCTTAACAAATAAAAATAGAATTTCTGCCCAAAAAAGTATGCTATATTTATGCACCAAAATAAAGAGAGTCTGTGAAAGAGAGAGAGGAAGACAAATACAAAGCTCTCTTTATTAGTTACAAATTGATTTTCAAACCAAGTAGTTTGAATTATATTAATACAATAATACATTAATTAATTGCATATATTAAGGTTAATATTATTGTTGAATGTAAATAAATAAATAAATAGATATTATTATTATTATTTACATTAGTTTTAATATTATTTATAAATATTCAGTAATATAACTAGTATATTTATTGACTTTCTATTAATTTTCTCTATTTTTCACATCAACACTTGTCTCTGCCCAATTTTGTGAGTTAGATTGCAACTGAATGTAATGAGTCATTGTGTGGCAACAAACACAATGTGCAGTGTGTGGCATAATTAAGACAGTTAAACAGGCATTGTAGCACTGCAGAAGGTGGGTGGAAGGAGGGTAAACGGATGCGGATGCGAATGGGAATGTGGAGGGCAAACATTAACCAAAAATGGTGGCTAAAAGTGGAGAACGTCCTCGACCTAGTTCAATGTCAATGTCATTGTGCCACATTATCGTCGTTTGGCTACGGCGACGGCGACGTTGACGGCAACGTCGTCCTTTTGCAGGCTTGGCCTTGGCTGGAGTGAAACGAGCGCACGAGTCGAGGCCACGGCCACGGCCACGAACATTCGCCCAAAGTGGCACACGGCACAGGGCCCAGAACCCAATACCAGAGCCCAGCACCAGTACCAGCACCAGCACCAGCACCGGCAACAGCAACAGCAATAGCAATAGCATCAACCTCAGCCTCAGCAGCAGGCAGAGAACTCAACCCATTAAACACCCTGCCACCAGACGTTGCATCCCCGTCACAAAATGCAGGCTCAGTCAAAGCGACGATGCTGCAGCGTTGGCGTTGCATGTCAGGCGGACGGTGGCGACATTATCCTTGCACTTGTGCGGGTCCTGCGCCTGTCGCGTGGCTGGGGCACACACAAAGCCGGGCAGCCAATCCGCCAACAGCAACAGCAGCAGCAGCAACAACCTCAACTCGTTGCCTCCTTTTGGCCCATGTTGTTGTTTTGCTTTTGCCGGTTGCAAGTACCTACATATCACACCAAGCCCAACAATTGGCAATCGCGTTGCACTCCAAGCTGCAGCTGTGTCATGCACACACACACACACACACACACACATTCTCCCTTAAACTCACCCACAACCAAAAGCTGCAGCCTCACAATCGTCAGACCTGAAAACGGGAACCACACTCGGTTGTCGAAATCCCCCACTGAGACTCATGCCAGCTATTTTGACTATTGACCCCAAACCAGTAGCTGCACCTCTGTTAAGCTATCTCGCTTTTGCCATTGCGCTCTCTCGTTTACTCCCTGTGGCCACCCATCAACACCAGACAAAGTCTACATAACGCCAGACAAAATGGTTTGAGTTTCAAGCGTTTGTTTCCTTTCGTTTCGTTTCGTTTCGTATAGAACAAAGTTCTCTCCATAAAGTACTCTCTGTCTCTTTCTCTCTCTCGCTCACTTCCTCACACTCTCGCGCGCTATGTGTGTGAGCAAAGTGGGGAGTCTGTGTTTTGGCTAGATGCATAGCATGTCGACAAGAACAACAACTACTTTTTACAGTAGGGTGACTCACTACGATAAACAAGAAATTAACATGGCATACTACAAAGTGTATTATTTATTTATTATTAATTGATCTTTAAATTAAAATACTCAAAATATGCATGCAATAAATGACATTAATAACGGAGTAGATATGTTTATATGTAAAGCATATTAGTTTAAATATTTATTCGAAAGGTGCATTTCTTTAGTTAAAAGAAATCTTTGGATATTTTTTATGTGTCATTGCTAATTTAATGATTCTTAAACAATTTCAATCAGATCCAGTATAAATAAAACATTTCCAATATATTTATTTATTCAATTCTTCTCTTCCAAACACCTCACTCTAAAATCAACAATGTAGACTCAAACAAAAAAGGCAACTGTTCAACCTGCTCAATAAATAAAACACCGTTTAAGCTCAAACAACTTTTATGTTATGCTTAAGCATATAGACATACTTACAATAAGTACATGAATGTTTGTTGACCGCAATAAATATTTATCTTTGAACTTGTTGCAGGTTTGTCACGTGCTACCTTGAAATAGCTCGGTTGCCAACAGGTGTCAACAATAACAACAGTTGTTTGCTGCAATTGATATTTAACTGTGGAAGCGACAAGAGCGCACACATTGAGCACAAGAATAAACAAGACTTAGAGAGGGAGAGAGCGTGTAAACCAAAAATGGGTTAAGAATCAAAGTAGGCAGCGCAGACTCAGCCAAAGACGCGCAGCAAACCTGCCGCATTCCAGCGCTGACTGCGCAGTCCGCAGTCGATTTGTGGAAGCAGCAGCGGCTGCGCAGACGCCTTAGCCGAAGTGCCGTCAGTGCGCGTTGAGATCTTAAGCGAGCGAGTTGGCGAATTGGCGAGAGTGAGCGAAGGCAAAGCAAAGTAGAATAAATAAACGTAAAATATGCGCGTGCCTTAGCAGCACACATATACATACACATACATATGTATATTAAAATTTATTTTTGGTGCTCTTTGTAGTGCGCGCGCGTATGTGTGTGAGTGTTGAACTTTCTTCAGCTGCTGGGCGATCGTACATTTAAATGTGTTGTTGTTATTTAACGAAAGTAGCAAAAGAAAAGTGCAAAAGTGGCTTCTGCCAGCAGGTTTCTTGGCAGACGTGGCAGAAATATAAATACTAACAAAGGGAGTGGGAAGTGATACAAGCGTATGCATAAATAAATGTATATGTAGATACATATATATATTTCTGAAAAGTGAAAGTGCAGCCAGCAAATGTCTGTCAATTAAATAAAAACAACAACAATAAACCACACAATAAAATTCTCACGCTGCAACAATAGCTGTTTACATCATGTCCAGCCATAACAGCAACGGCAGCACCGTACATCGACGCAAAACAACGCGCTCTAAGTCGAAACAGCAACAACAACAAAATGTTGCGGAAAACCTTATCGAAAATCAAAACGCCAGCAACGAGCAAAACGAAAGACTTCACTTTCGCAGCCGTTCAGCAACCTCAGTCGGAGCAGCAACAATAACAAAAGCAGCAGTAGCAGCAGCGTCAGTCAATTGCAATTCACCTTCACCATTGTGCTGTAACGGCATTCTGTCCACCACAGCGAACATGTTCAACTGCTGCCGTGACGTTAACTGCCATTTGAATGCGCCGCTGGCATTGCCACTGCGCGGCAGCGTCGAGCGCAGTCGACGCTCTGAGAGCCGGCAATCTTTTCTAAGCGAAACGTCAAAGTCAACATCAGCGCTGACGTCGACGCCAACGCCAACGCCAACAGCATCTTCAGCTGTGCCTACATCTGCGTCTAAAAAGTCGTCACGTTCGCGTTCGAGTTCCTGTTCGTGTGATGACGACGATGTAGTAGACAAAGCGAAGCTGAGCGCTGCCAGCGCAGACAGTGCAGACGGTGCCATTAATGCAGCAGCAGCACAATTTACCGTTAGCTTGCATATTGATCTCTTCAGCTGGGGTCTCTTTCTGCTGGCGTTCTTCACGCGCTTCTATAAACTGGCAACTCCGCCGCATGTTGTGTAAGTAAATAATTTGCAATGCAGTTGAACTGCTTCTTCTTTCGCTCTGTCTTGTCTTGTTTATCTGCATCAGCTTCTTTATGTTCTTCCGTCCATTGTTTCTAATCTCTTATTCAATCTACACACATGCTATGCCATTAGTGCTCTTCGCTTACTGACCTCATTTACTAATCTCTCCACTCTCCATTCTATCCACAGTTTCGATGAAGTGCACTATGGCAAGTACATTTCCCACTACATGCGCAACATCTTCTTCTTTGATCAGCATCCTCCGCTGGGTAAACAACTGATTGCGGGTCTGGTTAGTTTCGCTGGCTACGATGGCAACTATACCTTTCCACGCATTGGTGCCGACTATGCCTCAAATGTGCCCATCTTCTGGCTGCGCTTTTTGCCCGCCCTTTGCGGCAGCCTCTTGGCTCCTGCGGTCTACAAGCTGCTCCAGGAGGCAAAATTGCGCCGCTGGACGGCTGCACTTGGAGGCCTCCTTGTCGTCCTAGATAATTCCCTGTTAACACAATCACGCTTTGTGCTGATGGAATCAATGCTGCTGCTGGCCAGCACAGTGGGCATTGCTTGCCTACTTCGCTTTCAGCGCTGCTCCCTCGGCAGCCTCACCTGGCTGGGCAGTGGAGCGGCTGCTGCTATCTTTCTTGCCTGCGCCGGCTGCATCAAGTATGTTGGCTTTCTGGCCTTGATTCTCGCTGGTTATCTGCTGTGTCGTCACCTCTGGAATCTGCTCTACGATGCGAGCTTGACCAGTGAGTACATAAAGCCTAAAGGCAATTGGTTGGATAGTAACTAAGCGAACCCTTTCCTCCTCCACAGCTAGCCAACTTTGGATGCACGCGGTGGGTAGACTGTTGTTATTTGTTGGTATTCCACTGGCCGTCTACCTGGGCATCTTCTATGTGCACTTGAGGACGCTGCATCGGGCTGGGCCACATGACAGCATCATGACGAGTGCGTTTCAGGCATCGCTGGATGGTGGCTTGGCATCGATTACGCGGGGTCAACCCTTGGCAGTGGTGCACGGTTCGCAGATTACGTTGCGGCACACACATGGACGCACCTGTTGGTTGCATTCCCATGCGGCCGTTTATCCGGTGAGGTACAAGGATCAACGTGGTTCATCGCATCAGCAGCAAGTCACATGCTACTCATTTAAGGATGTAAACAATTGGTGGATTGTTAAGCGACCGGATCGTGACGATTTAGTTGTGGGTGATCATCCGGAGGGGATCAAGCATGGCGATATCATTCAATTGGTGCACGGCATCACCAGTCGTGCACTGAACTCCCATGATGTGGCAGCACCGATGACGCCGCAGTGTCAGGAGGTCAGTTGCTACATTGACTACGAGATCCAGATGAAGGGCGAGCTGCTGTGGCGCGTCGAGATCCTCAACAGACAGACGGAGGGCAATCGCTGGCATGCCATCAAATCGGAGATTCGTCTCATACACGAGACAACGGGAGCTGCTCTGCGTTTCAGTGCACGCCAATTGCCCAGTTGGGGATTCAATCAGCATGAGGTTGTCGCCGACCGCGAGAAGACGCATCAGGATGCCATCTGGAATGTGGAGGAGCACCGTTACACCAAAAGTAAGTCAGACTAGTACCAAGGATAGCAACATCATCTAATTGAGTCGAATCTAAACAATTTAAACAGCTCAGGATCAGCGGGAACGTGAACGACAGCTGCTCTCCGCAGAGATGATTCCCACAAAGCGAACGAAGCTCTCGTTCTGGGCCAAGCTAATGGAGTTGCAAACGAAGATGTTCTGGCAGGCAAAGCAGGTGCAGAGCCACATGTACAGCTCCCAACCACACGAGTGGCCATTGCTGGACAAGGGCATCGCCTACTGGCTTGACTCTAACTCCAGTGCCCAAATCTATCTGCTCGGCAACATCCTCATCTGGTATACAGCCAGCGCTGGCTTCGTTATTTACACAATACTCCTCATCTTCTATGCCATTCGTCGTCGTCGCCTCTGCTTCGATGTGTCAGCGTCTGAGTGGCAACGTTTCCTTCTTGCCGGCGACACCTTCTACATGGGCTATCTGGTGCACTATCTGCCCTATTTCTTTGTGGATCGTACGCTCTTCCTGCACAATTATCTGCCAGCGTTTGTCTTTAAGCTGCTGCTCCTCTGCTATGTGCTGGAGCATCTGGACTACTTGCTGAGGCGGCATTGCATCGGACGCGGTGCGTTATTGCAGCAAGTGGTGCGCCTCTATCGGCCGGCGGTGATCCTCTGGCTGCTTGCCGTCTGCTTAGTCTTTGTGAAATTCTTGCCACTGAGCTACGGCTCGAATAAGATGTCCGCCGAGGAGATAATCAATCTGCGCTGGAAGGACACATGGGACTTCATTCTACAGAAGAATTATGCGTTGCACTGAACCACCGACAAGTTGCTTCCATGTACCATGTACAGTAAACCACAATGATTCAGCAAAGAAGTTTATCCATAAGTTATATATTAACATATTCTGTTTCGCCAATAAAACAATTTATTTATTTACTTTCATTTGTTTAAGTGGTGCATCTAGTTGAACAAAGCCAAGTTCAACTGTTTAAAGGGTATCCACTAGCCGAGCATACTTGTCAGACTTCGTACAATCTACCAAGGCTATAGAATCAGCATCAGCAGTAAAACAAAACAAAGACTATTGAATTCAGTCAAGTTTAAGGGGTATCTACCAGTCTAGCAGACTTGTTACAATCACAAAATGTATTTAAAATATATTACATTAAAGTAATTGAAAGCAACAGCAGAAAAGGAAACATTCTACTGAGCTGAGACAATTTTTACGCTTATTAAAGGGTATCTAACAGTCGAACACACTGGTTATAGGGCACACAATATGTCAGTTTTATTAAAAAACGCAAATTATGTTAAAAGAAAGCACCAGCAGCAACTACTGCCATTTTAAAGCTATTTATAGAGTATCCGCAAGTCGAGTATACTCTTCATTAGTCACATAATATACAAATGGCAATAAAGACCGTAAAGCGAAGTATTAAGAGTGATAAGGAGTAAATTCTCTAAAGCTGACGCACTTTTAGAGCTACTTAAAGGGTATCTGTCGGTCGAGCAGACCTTAAAATGTCAACAACTCAGCAGTCGAGCATTTGTAATCACATTTCGAACTTTAAAACATAATTCCAGTGAAAAATACTCAACGAACACATAAAGATTTTCCCACAGCGCTGATAAGCTGATAAGAGAAGAGAAGCACCTCAAGAAATGGCCAATGTGGGTCGTTTTAAGGATCGCAATGCGGATATGCGTGCGGCGGGCGTGAGTTCTGCTGTGGACTATGACAACACAACCGGAAGCTGCCTGATCATATCCCATCCAGAGGAAGTGGCCGAGCAATTGATACGGGGTGAATGCAAGCGTTTGAGATTGAAAAATGCTGGACAACTTTGGCCAGAGTCGCCATGTCTACCGGTTGTCACTGTGCCGGAGCTGATGTCCTTTGAGAAGTCCAAGTCACGCTTCACCGTATTCAAGGAGAAGTTCTCCGAGGATATGTACCTAAAGCAGGCCAAATTGGCCGAGGCGAAGCCAACATTCTCCAAACCGGATAGCGTCACCAACTGGAGTCGCACGTTTGGACGTGAAACGAAAGCCAAGGAGCGACTCTACGATCTGGTGCTGCCACCCAAGAAGGCCGAGGACGTCAATCAGGAATACGTTGCGTTCCATGACAAATATATTGTCAGCCACAATCATTACTTTCCCTCGGAGCAGGTGAATCGCAAGTGAGTAGAAACTGAATAATGTTAAGGATTGCATTGGTTTCCTAATCTCAACAACAACTCACAGATATACTCAGCCCTTTAATCGTCAGGACACTTTTGGCGACGCAACCCAGGGGGATGTTTCTGGGCAATCGGCAAAGCGTTGCATGCAACAATGCGCCGGTCATGTGATCATCATTAGCAAGGAGCAGATGGACTTTATCGATCGCACCTATTCCCGACTTGGCAAGAAGTTCAAAAAGTGAGCTAATCCAATAACCATCAAATCATATAGATATACACATCCAAATCGATTTAGATATCCATATGCGGTGCCACAGTACATGACCTATGGCACTCCAACTTATGTGCCGGATTGCGATTGCAAAATGCTGATCGAGGATATATCGCCATGTAAGAGCAATAAGCATTTGATTGACGCCTTGGGCCATCTCAATATGTGGCGTCACAAGCTGCAGAAACGGGCGGATTTCCAAATGTTTGATCTGATCTCGGTGCTGGAGCATAGCGATAAGGAGCACACACGCTATTTGCCGTTGAATAAGATCTTCGAAGTTATGCACAAGATGCATCTGTACATTGACATACATAAAATGCGCACCACGCTCTCTCTTTTCCAAATGATCCACGACGAGGGCTGCCCCACGGAACGGGTTAACTACGATGACTTCTGCCGTCTGCTTAACATTCAGAATCCCTTGCCCACCACGGGCAATATTTCCACCATGCCGGCCAATGTATATAACAAGGATACCACCTATCGACTGCTCTGCTCCGATCTCAGCAAGGAGCCCGCTAAGTCGCCAGTTGTGCGTAAATTGCGTCCAAAGCAATTGGATGATGAATCCACGCATGTCAAGGATCTGATATCACCAGATATATCAATATTATATGGTCTGGCGCCAAGTGACTTCCAATTGCTGCGGCCCCGAGAACAATTACAGCATATATTCAAGGATATTGTCAATAACGAGGACTTCGAGTTGATTTGGCAGCAACTCACTCAGATGCATGCAGACAAGGAACAGAACGGCATGTTCTCCGTAAATCAATTCCGTGAGGTTATGGACAACATTGAGCTGGGCGCACAGACAGCCAATACGTAGATGCCTTGCAGATCAAACAAGTTATGAACCTTTTAATCATCAAATAAATTTAAAGTTATGTTTGCGGGATTGCATTTTAAAATATACGTAAGAAGTATACAGCAATTAATCATTTTGTATCGATATTCCATAGCAATACTCTCACTGGGATCATATATCGCCGCTTTGAGTAGTTTTCGACTGACACCAACAACATCGACAGCATCGATATCTGCGATCAATGCTGCGTTCACATTGGTGTAAAGAGCGCACTGAACATGGTCACATAGTGCGCCACAGTGTGAATCAAGCTTAATAGTTAAAGTTGCCATTTATTTATCGATTTAACTTTAGCGACGTACAACGTTAGTAAGCAACGCCGGAGATCTCTTTAATCCAATCTAAATGGGAAGTAACACGGGTGAAACCGGCTGGAGCGACAGAGAGACAACTGCTGGCATCACTGAAGGATGTAATGCCAACGAGTCGGGGATTCTCATGGGTAACCAGCGGACCCCCAGAGTCACCATCACAGATAGATCTGCCTTTGGGCGTATCCACGCACAATACACTCTCTGGCAATGGACCATAACTGCGAGAGCACTGTGCGTTGCTAATGATGTTCAGGTCGACGCACTGCAGCCAGTCGGGCAAGGAGCTGCCATCGGAGGTGCTGCCCCAGCCACAGGTGATGACTGAGGACTTCTCGAACAGATTATGACGTTCTTTGAGACTTGGCAGCGCCACCTTATTCACAAGGGACCAGAAACCGACATGTGGTGTGCGAATCAAGGCAATGTCATTGCCAATGCTATCTGGCCATTCAGGATGCTGGATGATATTCTCGACGGTGACATTGATACTGAACAGTGGCTGTGTTCGTCTAGTGGCACCATAAAAGATGCTCACAGAGTCAACATCATCGGTGCAATGCGCCGCTGTCAACACCCAGTTCTGGGCAATGATAGAGCCGCCACACCAACTGAGCGCCGAACCCGCTCGCACCAATAGGCCCACAATGTAGGGTGCCTGACCCAATTCAGCGGGATATCCATTGGTTATGATGTGATCTGCACTCTCTATTGCACGGATCGACGGCGCAGCTGTAACGTCCGCAAGGACTACAACACTCCACACCAGAAACACAGACCACATCTTGTAACTTGGGCTATCAATTGACTAAAGTAAACCTATTCACACATTTATCTGCTTTTATAACACTCCAGATCACCAACTAATTAAGCTAACTCAAGTCGCCACCTGTAATCAGCAAACAACTTTAAAACACTTAATGAGTTTGCACATTAACAATGTTAATTTGCATGTTTATTCTTATCGTCGCACGATTGTGGATTAAGCTCTTCATATATATGCATATGTACATATATGTACCGTTGATAACCTATAGTCTTCATTTTCCGATTATCTATAAATTCTGCGAATCTCTATAAAATTGTTCTATCGCGGATTATAAAGTGCAAATGGTGTTGATGATGAATTCGTCGCACAAAACGTTGATGGGCATCAGATTGATTTCAATATTCAGTGGATTCGTTTGTCGTAATGTTATTAAAAAGTGTCTTACTTGTTTCCCTCATGTTGATATCATGGGAGCCCAGTTCGGCAGACTTCTTCCACGATAATGTTAAGGTAAATACTAGACAGTGTGGGCGAAAAACTGATTTCATCATTTTGTTATTTTGTTTTAGAAATGCGGCTTACTTAAAGTAGAAGCAGATAAAACCTCTTCCATGGCTAAGTCTATTAAGCCCTCTATGGATAAGTTGAAGACGGAATTAATGGAAATCGATCAAATAATTGAAGCTAAGGACAGCGAAATAACAAAACTACATGAAATGAAAGCTAGTTGTGAGCAGCAGAGTGAACTAATCAAAGAATTAAGAAGTCACAAGGCCGATTTACAATTTAACAATTTCTTGTTAAATGCTGCAATTCAGAAATTGACCGATACTCTATCATTATTAAAAAAGGAGACAAATGAGGTGGAAGAAGTGGCATCCAATAATATCGAAAAGATCGAAGGCAGTGGGGAACCTATCCATGAAGATGAGATTAAAAGCGTAATAATTAAAGATGAAATTGAGCCGTCTTTATGTATACCTCTAGATTTAGTTGGGATCTTCGAATCACCCAATGATTTCTGCGACTCTAACACAGCGGGTCTAGGTTGGATATTAATCCAGCAGAGAATAGATGGCAAAGAGGATTTCTTTAGGAATTGGAACACATATCGCACAGGTTTTGGCTCTCCCGACCGTGATTTCTTTATAGGCTTAGAAAAGCTCCATCGCTTAACAAGCGTTGGTCAAAACGAGCTCTACATTCACATGGAAAGCTTCGACGGTGGCATCAACTACGTTCGCTACGATAACTTTAAAGTGGGCAGTGAAGACACAGATTATGAACTAATCAACTTGGGAAAGTTCTCCGGCAACGTGACAGCAGATATGTTAAGGTGGCACGAAAACCAGAAATTTTCGACATATGATCGCGACAATGATTCCTGGGAAAATGTTAACTGTGCCGTGGACTGCCAAGGAGGTTGGTGGTACAAAGCTTGCGCAGCTAGGTAATTAAACAACAATTATACAATTAGTATTAGTTGCATAAATTTACGATGACTTTCTTACGCAGCAATTTGAATGGCAAATATTCGAACGTCGAGAAGACAGGCGGCACTACCATTTACTGGTCTGATTATGTCGCTCTCAAGAAGGTCAAGATGCTCATACGCCCAAAGGATAATTAAGTGTAAGAATTGTATGGAAAATGTTCATAAAATTCTAATTGATTCAATAAACCATTTCCATTTGATGAATACACAACATTTCTATAACAATTCGCGGGTCTACATAATTCTATTTACATTACTTTATTTACAAGGCGTTGATTATCTATTTGGCATTATCCAGGAAATCTTTGGCCTCATTTATCTTGGCCGCCAAATATGGGGATCCACCGCGATCTGGATGATTGAGCAGCATGATCTTCTTATGTGCATCCTTGATCTGCAACAATATGCACAATCAATTGAAGTTAAGTTTTGTTGCACGTGTTGCATTTACCTTTAGCTTTGGGGCACTTGGACTGACACCGAGGATGAGGGAAGCTTCGCGTTTGTTCATTTTGGGATCGAAACCGCCTTTGTAGTACTTGGCATTAGCCATGCTTTCCGCATCGAATTTGGGTAGATTCTTGAGTGCCTCATTGAATTTGGTTGTCATCTGTGGCATGCGGCGCAGCAAATGCTTCCCAGCGAAGCCAACGGCAGCCACGCCGAGACCAGCTAGAATAATCGAGCCCGTCTTGTAGTGTTTGAGATCGAAGCCGTGTTTCGTTGGCATTGAATTTGAATATGGAACGATTGTCGAAATATAGTTATGATAGTTAACAGCTTAGTTATAATTTAAAACTAATATTTTGCAATTTTGTACCATTTTTATGTAATCGATGTTATGTTGTTGTCGAGCACAGCTGTGACTTAAATCTGAATGTTACACAGCAATCGAAAATCGAATTTGTTTACTGGTCAGAGCACAACGACAGCTGTATCTGAACTATCGTGGTATACGTTAATTTTCGATATATCGATAACAACGATATTGTATTTGTTTTGCTTGTTATTTTGATCTCTTTCATCGAAATACGAGTGCATCCCTAATACCATTTGTTTTGATAACAATTTTAAGCACTTTGGTTTATAAACAAATTACTTCGTATTTGTTGTTTACCATTTCAATGGGAAAATCTCGTAAACCGCCAATGAAATGGGAAACCCAGCACGAAAACTTACTCTTTATGTTGTGGGAGCAAAATATAGGTGTACTAAATAACAAAAAAAGAAATAGCGAAATGTATCAAATAATAGCTGAAAAACTTATTAATGCTGGCTTACAACTTGAATGGAAGGATGTTCGTACAAAAGTTGATAATCTGCTCCGAAAATACAGGTATATTTTGAAGATTTTATTAACTAATTCTCTGTGCTAATAGAAATCTTAACCCAGAGATGAACTGAAAGACGTAGAAGCACTTGGCCGTCCATCGGTTTGGAGGCACTTTGAGAAGATACAAACAATTGTAGGAGATGTTCAGTGCCTCAAGATGAACAATGAGTTGCTGCAGACCTCAGGTATGTTCATTGAGTCAATTCTAGTAAACTTTCTTTAAAACATTGACTATGTAAACAGACGATACAATGCTGATCACGGAAGAACCTCTTCACTGCGACGATTCCTATTCCGTCGGTTCGAAATTATCCTTCGTGGACGAGGCATCCACTGAGAGCCATTTCAATAGCACAATAACATATTCAGCTGCTGCAGAGAGTCCACCACCCAAGAGAACCAAATCAGTTAATACAAACCAAATGACGCCTTTCGAGGAGGCAATGTTAGAGATTGAAAGAGATCGAACGGAAAGATTGGAGCATTTAGCCTTGTGTCGGCTCAATGTAATGAAACGAATGGCAGCTGAGAATGCGGAGTTTCATAGAAAAATAATTGCTCTAATGAAGAGAAAAGAGTAAATCGGGTAACATTAATTTATTTTTAATTGATTCTAGTTCTAATAAACGCTACCTAAGATTGTTTCTATTTAAAAGACTGACTTATGGCTTGTCGAATACTTTCAGCTAGTTTATCACTTGATTCCACTGCTTGACCTAGATTCGTCTTGCCGCTGGGCAGATTGTCTTGCCAAGACGTGAGAATTGTACTGTTGTTGCTATTCAAAAAGTTGTGTAATGTGAGAGAGCACTGGATAATGTCCCTTGCTTTGATTTGGTGTTCCAATCCTCTGCCAATTCTATGAAAACGCGCCTGTAAGTCTTGAATCGCCTGCTCCGCAACATTACGAGCCTTATGCAGTGCCTCGTTGAACATGATTTGGTGCTCCATTTTGGAATTTTCAAATCTCGTGTAGGGCGTCATGAGTGTTGGGCTCAAGCCAAACGAAGAGTCGCCCAGCAGCATCACAGGCACCTCCACTCCAGCAATTTCCTTCGAATTTGTTTGAAATAATTGGGATGCATCTATGATTTGCTTTAATGAGCTGTCCTCATAGGCATGCACTTCTTGCTGACATCTTGAGTCGCTGTAGTCAAAATACAGAAATCTGCCACTAAATACCAGTATTATAATTAGTTTAAATTTATCAAATTATGAATAAATAGTGCTCACCGATAATCAACAAGTGCGACAAGCGTATGGAAACTCATTTGCAAATGTCCTGCCAAAATAAAAGTACATTAGAAATTCTCTATTGCAAGCTATAGCATTTGAATTGCACACCAACTGCGCCAAAACATTGTGGAAATCCCTTTGCCTCAAAGCCTTTAACACACTCTTCTAGCTTCTGTTGCGTTAGGAACTCCCTAGGCAAATATTTCCGCGACAGGACACGCTTAACCTCATTGCAAAAGTCGTTAAATATTTTGGTTACCATGGGAGCTGAAACGCCAAATAGATCAGCTATTGTGGTGTAATCTGTTGCAGTGGCCAGTATATACAACGCAATGGCAATCCTCTTCTTTATTGGTATAGCTTTCCGGAAACTCGTATCGCTTTTTTTCAAGCCCTTCAAAAGTTGCACAAGCTTAATAAAACATTGTTTATCGATGTGGAAATGATTTTTAAAATCCTCATCCGACCCAGCCGCTACATCCTTCTCCCAAAATGCGCCAGTCCGTTGCTTGAATAGGTAGAATAGTTTAATTTAAAACAATTATTCTAAACTCCACCATCATTTTCGTACATACGATTGCCCATTCTCGAGGAGATCTTCGTTTATTACGCCGTCGTTCATAGCTCAACCGAAAATTGTCGACCGTTTGCTCAAACTCCTCTTCCCACTCGAGGAGATTCAACATGGCTAATTCGTTTTGTTCTGTTAACATTATAAGTCTTGCGGTATCCATTTTTTAAATTAAATTTAAATACACAACTATCTACAAATCACAACAAATACAGCTGTTCTTATTAAAGTGCTGCTACTGTGACCAGGGCTGCAGCGGGAGCTCAGTGGCAACCTCTTTTGTTAAACAGTTACTAAACAGTTATTTAATTATCAGTTTAGCTGCCAATTAGGGTTTTTTTTTAATGTGTATGCAATGCCTATATTACAAAAATATATGTTGCAGCAGAGTATGTAAGAAATTCTTGCTGATTTCTCGTTCCCAGCTATTGGTGTTGCAACGCAACGCTGCTGAATGCATCCGTTAACAGGCCTCAATATCGAATGTATATAGTTATCGATTGGTCTTGGTATCGCTCAAAACGTATCGGGCTCCCACAAAACAAGTGAAGAAGAAGCGTGAAAATTTGATGTGCAAAGTTTTAAAACGAAATTCGTATATTTATTGATTAACAAAAGTAAAAGTGTCAATTGGCTTGCGCGGTGGTAAATCAGTGCCGTTGCTGTTGACGTTGATGTTGTGGCCGTTGGTGTAGGTGCTGCTGGGTGTGTTAGCTGTGTGTGTTAGGCGACAAAACGCCATAGGCAAGAATCTAAAACTATTTTTGGCGAAAGGCAACAACAGCAGCAGCAGCCGTCAAACTGGAGCGTATTCCGGAGTATTTGCGCGACACGGTCGATTGGTTGATGGGGTAAGTAACAATTGCAATCCAAGCAACATTTAAAACAATGCAAATGCAAATGCATATGCAGATTATGATTTTTATAAATAGTGTCCCAAACACACGATAACAGCGAGACGACAGCGAAGTCGCGACGTTACGTCGCTGCTCGTTTGCTTGCTTGTCGTCTTGTCGCCCCTGGGTGGTGGTGTCTTTTATGTCCTCTGCGTTCATACTTCGTCGCCATTTGGCATTCTGCCAATTGGCCTCGTTTCTCATCTCTTTGCCATCCAAAAGAAATTTTCATTTTATTTCTTCTGCTTCTTCGTTGTTTCCTTTGTGTCTCCTACTACCTCCCACCTACTAATCATAGCCGAAGATTGCCCACAACACGCCTGACGTAGGCCGCCATCGTTTCATTGGGGAGTTTCGTAGCCCCTATTATTATTATTATTATTGTTGTTATGACTTTGCTTCTTCGTTTGCGCTGCAAAATCAATAAAAGACAAATAAATTTATCGATTTCTCAAATGTAACGCAAGTCGCGCAAGTGTTTTGATTTTTTTTATGTACTCGTACGCATACATACGCAGGCACACATATACACGTATACTTGCATGGGCATGTGTGTGTGCATTTATGCACTCTTCCTCGTCCATTCATCAAGGCCACTGCAGTTTTTTTTTTCTTTTTTGACTGCGTTTATTTCGTCTTCATCTTCGCCTCGCTCATTCACTCGCCAATGCGCGTCCTCTCACTCTGTCTGTCTATCTCTCTTCCCCATCCATTGTTCACCGTTCATCGCTTGTTTATGTTTCTACGCAGCGACGCGTCGCGTCGACGACGCCAAGGAGATAAGAGTGAGAGAAGCCGGTTTAATGAACTTGCCAATTTCATTACAATTTGCAATCAAAAAGTAAAATAAACACTAGTAACAATAACAACCACTGTAACTGTAACTGTGAGAGTAAACAGTTGCATAGATCATGCAAACACTTGCAGATATCTCATGCATACATATGCATCTGTAAAAGGTTATTTCTTTCATCTGATTTATCGATTTCACTCTCTATCGATTTTAGTGTTAGATAACTCTTTATCTGCTGACCGAATTTTCTCACAATATCAATTAGTGACCAGTAATTCCTGTAAAAACTGGTGTTTATTACTGAGATTTATCCGCCCATTATTTAAAATCTGAAAGAGTAAAGAAAATTATGAGTAATTAATAAGTATAATGGACAATCTGCTGTAAACGTATACCTCAAAGAAAGTAAACTGCTTAACAGTATTTTCAAAATAATTATTATGATCCTTAACCATTTGAATTTGAATGGAAAGCTCCATTGCTAGTAACTTACTTCATACTCGAGCTTTCATGCCTACAGCTTTTATAGCTAAGCTTACCTACTTTCAGCAAGTGTCATTGCGAAAGATAGTGTTGAGTAGAAGCAATTAGCAATTTTAATAGGAATACAAACTGGAAAATATATATGGGAATCAGCTCTGATGAGGGTGCTGAAAAGAGGGTGAATTGGGAAAGGGAGGCGGTAGGAGGTAAGAGACAAGAGGTAGGGCGGCCGCGGCCTTGAGGCGCACTTAGAACAACTCTAATTGAATTAGACAATAAGCGGGTGCAAAACGGGAGGACAAAAGAAGAGGCACGACACAAAGTGAAAGAGAGATAGAGTGAATGAGAGAGGGATAGTGCGAGGGAGATGAGTAATTCGCTAGTTGGCAACACTTGGCTTCTGGAATTGATTGACAGGGTTGACAAATCATTTGCTAAAATCAATTTTCTGCTATGTGTGCTAGAAGAAGAGTGGTGAATAGCAGGGTGGGAGGGTGATTCTTCTGTCTTCGTCTTGGTTGAACTGCACAGCATTGCACTCAGTTGCCGTTGGAACCTGCAAGCGTTTAGTTGCATTCCATTGCTAATCGTGTTTTGGCCATGAATTGGGCCATCTCGAATCTAACGGGCGGCAATCGGGTGAGTCGTGCCATCCTCGTGCGTTACTCCTCGGTTCCTTCGGCGGATGATGGCACCTCGACGGGACCGCAAACGCCAGCGGCAACAACACCACGCTCATCCACATCGCATACGTCGCTCTCCTCGACATTTGCAGCCACATTTGCTCGTCATGTGCCGCGACAGCAGAGCAGCAACAACAACAACAACAGCAGCAGCAACAACAACAATGCTAACAATAATGCGGCATCTGGAGGAGGTGCAACTGCTCCAAGTGGAGCTGCCAGCAATACATCCACACAGCTGTCGCTGCCCCTCGATGTGGAGGAGACAGTCACCTGTTTCTGTCGGTAAGCCGCATAATGTGAAGGGGGTGTAGAGACAGGGGTTGTTGAATAAAGTTTAGATAAATCTCTTAGAAATTAACTGTTTGTATACTCCATAGCTTAGTCTCAGTGTGTCCTGAATGTTTCAGCGTGATCGAATAATAAACACGAAAGTTATTCAAGAAACAAATTCACACAGCATCAGATAAAAAGAATACAATTTACTGTATTTATGGATTGTCTATTCTAGCATAATTTGTAATAATTTCCAACAACTTCGTTCTTCATACTGTAGTTTGACTGTAGTCGCAAGGGAATAGGTACAACAAAATCCCTTTGCGGATAACAAATGTAACTCCGGAATAGTTTTATCAGTAAAAATGAATACTCATAATGTAAGCGCATATGTATGTATCTATGTATATACTGAAAAGCACAGCAATGCAGAATTTACTGCCTACGCTCGCAAACACACACACATTTATCTCCTTCGCCTTCTTCTTAGCTATCATCAAAGTTTGCATAAACAACAAACAAACAAAACACAATGTATGAGATTTAAGGAGAGCGAAAGAGAGAGAGGGAGCTTTTGTTTGCATTTACTGCTATTGCTGCTGCTGTAGTTGTTGTTGTTGTTATTATTACTGTCAGTGCTCTCCATGCTGTTTCTTCTACTCTGCCTGCAAGAACAGCTGATTTTAATTTTGGCATTGTTATTGTTATTGCCATTAAAGTTTCTTGGGATTTATATATGTGTATGTGTGCTGTCTGTGTGCATATGTATGTATACTGCGCATTTACCATGCTCTACCCCCTACTTCCGCAAGTACGCAGCCCTTCTCTGGTCATACGTCTGCTTTATTATTTGTATTTGTATGGTTTCCATTTGCAAAGAAACCCCGCAATGGGCCTAAGCTGATGGCCCAACTGTTAAATGTACTCTGGTATGGTTATGGTGAGGGGGAATCCTGGAAATAGGTGGGGAGGGGGCGTTAATGCCGGTTCACACCTACGACGCATTTAAGCAGCGTTAGCATTGTCACGCCCCCTTATGGGCCGTGCATAAATCACAGCGTCTTGCCACAAATTGCACAACTATGCGTGTGTGTGTGTGTGCTTACACCTAATATACCCTATAGAAGCAATTGACTAAAAGGTAACTCTTGCATACATTTCTTAATTCTTTTTGATTGTATCAAATAATAAATAAGCAATGAGCATCTATTAGTCGTTTACACCCGTTGAAAACCATCTAAGTTGTGCTTTTTTTTGCGCACTTCCAAATTCGATGGCTACATCTGACGTCATTTGTAGTGCGCATGACCCAAAGCAACGGACGCTGCTGTTGCTGTTGTTTCTGCTGTTGCTGTTGCTGCTAAGTTGTTATTGTTGTTTGTCTTATTTATGTGGTGGCGTGACCGACTAAACGGAACTGCCGTCGCTGTCGCAGCGCTGCCACCACAAGCTAAGAAGAAAAAAGCAAGATTAGTAAATAGCAACAAATAAACAAGCCGCAAAAAAAACAAAACAGCGAAGTAGTGTGAGATGAAGCAGGGAGTAAAAGAGAAACAGGGAGAGTGATATTTATATTTATGTTTGCATTTGTTGTTGTTTTTATGGCCGGAAAGAAACTGCAAATTTTTCTCTAGTTGTGCAATTTAATTTATACTTTCCTAATGAGATATTTACGCACTTACTACTGTTACTGTTATCGATATTATCGATAAGCTGCAGTACAAAATGCACAGTTTTACTCAAACTCTGACCCATTTGCGTTTGCTTGCTCTTCCTTTTCGGCACAAAGCTCTTGCTTAAAGCATTAGATGAAGAGTAAAGGGGATGGGGAATCGTGTGCCGTTTGATTGCTGGCCGTCTGCACTCGACTGCAACGAGGCTGCAACAGTCGCTGCAATAAATAAT
The DNA here is from genome assembly GCA_035042075.1 of Drosophila macrospina. Classification (NCBI taxonomy): domain Eukaryota; kingdom Metazoa; phylum Arthropoda; class Insecta; order Diptera; family Drosophilidae; genus Drosophila; species Drosophila macrospina. The sequence goes on from JAWNLW010000591.1 coordinate 6,004,921, forward strand.
GAGCGCAAAGCAATTCGAATAATGGCGAATTGCTTGCTGCTGCGCCAACGACAATGAAGTCGGCGACGGTAGCGTCGCTGCTTGCTTTGGGGTAACCGCTATAGAAAGCAGCCAAGCATCGCAGTTTGCAGCATAGCACACTCTCAGTTGTGTGTGTGTGTGTTTGTGAGTGTGATGCGTATGCATGTGTGCATTATGAAGAGGTTTAGTGCAAATGAACTTACTGCTCGCACAGCAGTTTCGATGCGGGCGGTCACAGGTGTTTATTGTCCAGCAGAAGAAAGAGCGAGATAACTTAAAGAACGCAACGAATTGCTCTCGTTCTCTCTTTCTCATTCTCTTCCTTGCTTACTCTACAACCGCCAGCTGCTAGGTTGTTGTTGCTCTTGTTGTTCCTGTGTTTGTCTTGAATGACGGTGTGTCTTTTTGATTTTGCCATTTGATTCCATGGAAGCCGTGAACTAAATGCAGTTCCTGTGTTATTTTTGTTTATTCTTTGTTCTTTGCTTTATGCTTATCAATGGCACACACAGAGTGTGTGATAATTATACACAAGGGAAGAGGGTGCTAATGACATTACATCTAAAAAGGTCATGCGGGCTTCGGTGATGGATCCATGTTTATTTTAACTGATAATATCATCATTTAACTTTGTCCTTTGTCTATTTTCTATTTTATATAAACATTCTTTTTCTCTTTTCTTACAGGTGAGTGTTCTAAAGGTGTAAATAATTTACCAAAAGCAGGTAAATCAAGCGCCATGTAATATAATTTTAAATTGAATTAAGTTAAATTAATGAAAGCAAGTCCTACATATCCAGCCTGATACTTTGCAGTAAAATATACTACTATTTTACTAAACATTCACTGCTAAAATATCTTGAAGTCTGGCAACACTGTGTGCTGTCAGCTGCTGAGCGCGGGCAAGCGTGTCGCAAAAAAATATTGACTATGTATATGTGGCTCAGCTGATGCCTCACAGCGCAGGAAGAGCGAGAGAGAAAGAGAGCGCGTGTATGTGTGTGGAAGCGAGCGTGCAAGTAAACGAGCATGCTCAGCTGTCAAACAAGTGGTCGTGTATGTATATATGTTCTGGTCTTGCTTGACTGCCGCATTTGTATGCAAAGCACACACAGAAACATTCACTGGCCGCTCACTTGCTCTCTCTCCGCAGCTGTTGTTGCTCTCTGCAAACCAGTTAATGTGTGCAAGTGTGCGTATGACTTCGGCTGCGACTGCGACGTTAACAGCATGAAAAGAAACTAACTGCAGCAACAACAACAGCGACAGAGCACCATCACCGTCATCTTTGGCTCTCATCTGCTCTGTTCTGCTCTGCTCTGCTTTCATTCGGCAGCTTCTCTGTATGTATTGGTGCTAGTTGGCAGTCAGTCAGTCAAGCAGCTGTCAAAGTCTTGCCGCTGCTTCAGTATAGAAATTTCCTTTGGCATGTTTGGTCGCACGCTCGTAGTCAACGTCGTCGTCGTGGTCGGGTCGTCGTCTCTACGCGTTTGACTTTGTTAAGAGGCGCGCAGCAGCGTCGCAGTTTCAACATCGACAACACTTCTATGTGTGTGCAGTAAAAACCATTTAATAAATTTTTAAAAATATATATGTTATATATATAGAAAATAAAATGTGCAAATTTTGAAAAGAAAACAAATATTCAAGTAAGCAAGGAGTTCACTCCACAGTGCCAGTGTTGCCGTGTGTGTTTGTGTGAGTGTGTATGTAAGTGTAAACTGTGTCATTCACAGCGAACTGCATACGAGTTTTCAATACTTGCAAAAACTCTTTTTTCTGCTACCTCTTCAGCAGTAGCCGCATTACAACTCTTATAATTGTTGTTGTTGCAGTCGAAGTTGTTGTTGCCACGGTTTGTTGCTTCACTGATTACGCGCAATGCAGACTGCTTGCAAAACCGGCGAAGCGCGACTGTTGCCAATGCAACGTTTTAGAATTGGCACAGCAACAAAAACAAACAAACAACAATAACTGTTACGGTGCATCGAGCTTTTGCTTTGGCCACTAACTGTAACCAGCAAGCAGACAGCAGCGCAGCATCAGCAGCGACATAGCAGCTGTAAGCGCCAGCAGCATTAACCAATTGTTGTTGGAGTTGTTATCGTTTTGTCGGTTTTTTAACCACTTCCTTTGCCACAGCCACTGTCTGTTGTCACTTCCTTTCCGGACGCGTTTCCTGTCTCTTTGCATCAACCCCTCAAATACAATTTTTATGCTGTCAGGTGGCAACCCTCGACCAATAAAAAAAATGTCTCCACACACGCCATTCAAGAACAATGGTGTCCTTCCGCAGCCACTTCAAGCTGCGCCAATTTTCTCGCTTCTCCCCTTGCACGTCCCCTTCTTTTCTTTGTGGCAATGCAAATGCGTCACCACACCACCTCCACAGCCAGTATGGCACAGTGTGGCAAAAATCGATTACTGGTTTTGCGTGCTAAGATTTATTTTTGCAAAAATGTATGACTCAGAACACAGTGGTTCTCGAAGTCTATTTGCGCAGACTTCATAAATGCTCAGACAAGTAAATTTACTTTGCGAATAAATCTAATATGATGTTTAAAATTAAAAATGCGTTAAAATGAATGGGAAAAACAAAGAATCAAAGTAAGACCTCAACATTGTTGTAAATTTTATCTTTTAATGTATTAAAATGTAGAATAAACTGGAATCACTAAAAAATATGCTATATTGTACTTTAAAATTCACTTTCCCGGCCAGAAAATTCCTAAAATCAGCAAATTTGCCTGAAATCTAATTATTTCAGTTCCGGTGGGATTAAATTATGTGAAACTTGGGGAATTAACTATTTTGGAAGAATTTGCTGAGGCTTGTTAAGCACTTAGTTAATTGAGTAGGGGAAATTATAGGTATTACTCGCATTAGGGACTTTCCCAAATGATCTAAACGATTGCCGGCATGTTTAATCATGTCATTGCATGTGCATCTTTCGGTCACGTCACAAAAGCAGCAGCTGCCACAACAACAACATCAGCAGCAGCATCAGCAGCTATAACAGCGAGAGCGACAACTCAGGTTTACGACTTGATATTGAGGAAACTAGTTTTATTTCTTTTAATAGTAATAATTCTACGTCTAAGCGGAGAATGAGAGCGAAAGAGTGTGTGAGAAAGATAGAGAGAGAGAGAGAGGGAGAGAGAGCAGTAGTTAGATAGGCTGCAAGCATTGATTGTGTTTCTCGTTTTTGCCTTTGCTTATTGCTGTCTCTTTCTGCGCCTCTTGCTAAATGCTCGTTTGACCTTTAACGGTGCTTTGCCTGGTCGCGACTTATACACACACACACACATACACAGACACGTAAAAAAGTCGTCAACAATTAAGCTTATTCAAAATGCGAGCAATGGAAATTGAACATACACTCAAAGCCGTTAAATTAGAATCACTTCATAAATTTTGATTTAATTGCTGTATTTTAAACGATAGGAGGGATGGGTGGGGGAAGGGGGTGTGTGTGAAAACCCAATTGGCAAAGAAGACAGAAAGGAAGAAGGGGAAAAACCCAACAAATTGACTTCAATGCGAGTTGAAGGTTAAGCGCAGTTGAAGGCGACACGGAAATTGAACGCTGGCAAGAGCGAATTCGAATTGGAATTGCCAGTTGGCGTTTTGGCGAATTGGAATTGGAATTGAGTTCGCATGGAAGAGGGAAACAATAAAGAAAGACATTTAAAACAAAACAAAAAATTGGCATAATTATATGTAAATGAATACGTTATGCAGTTCATTGTGGTTAGAAATGATAACTAATGCACATAAGACACGGGAAGTGGGCGACTAGAGATGACATTTATTGATTTCCGATATGATATGCAACATTTGTTTGCTTTATCGAGTGTCTGCTTCCTTCTGCTGTGAATAGCATTTCTCTTTTTTTGTTTATCATTTATTTATTTAATTTGGCTTTTAGTTATATTTTATAAATAACCTTAAATGATTTTTTTGTGCGCCTCAAGCAAACGACGAAAAGTGTCAATGTCAGCTCAGCTGTTGTTGTTGTTACTTTAGGGGCACAACAACAACAACAACCAGAAGAAGAAGCGAAGCAAAAATATGCACAACAAAAATTCGAAGAGCTGTGCTAAATTTATTATGCAGCTGTCGCCATTGCCGTCAAGGGGGCTTGTTTTTTTCCTATACCCATTGAAATAAGTGCAGCTGAAGAGCGGGTTGCTTGAAATGTTTGGCTATGCTTGCAGCAGTGGCAAAAGGGATAGACAGCAGTGCTTGCAGTGTAAGCAGTGTAAACTGCTGGTGAATGTACTGCTTGTAAGTCTGTCGTGTCAGACATACTGCAAGCAGTTCACGAAAGCAGTGCAAGGATTATTATAGATTTATGCTTCCTAGTGCTGCTTGTGCACAGTCTACAGGGTATGCACACGCATGCTCTTGCTTGCTTTTGTATTGTACGTTCCACAAAGCATTGCCGTGTGTTGGTTTAGCACGCTCTCTCTCTCTCTCTTCACACTCTTTCTAACGGTAACACGTGCCATTAATTGCACTGCAAGGCACAAAGAGAGAGCGAGAGAGAGATATTAAGAGAGAGTGCTGCATTTGTTCTCAGGCTTCTTAAATAATTGCTAGCTGTCACTTGTTGTTGTTTCTTTTTTTTTTCTCTCTGATTTGCTTTTGATAGTATTCAGAAAAATCAAAGCAAAGCAAATGTGTGTAAAATCTATGTTGCAATCTTGTTATTTTCCATGCCACAAAATCTTGTGGCATAAGCTAAACACACACAGATGAAGAGCAAAATAAAAGAAAAGTCTAATCCAGCTCCCACAACTGTATGCCATTTGTGTTCCACCCACTGACAAAAGCGTGCACCACTCTGCACAGTGGTCTCGTTGTAGGCGGAAATTGCCCACAACCTCTCTCCCCTTTGAAAACTGGCCATTAGCGACCACACAAGGAAACGTTAATTGCATTTTCATAACGGAACAACAGCTGCATTTTCGTACAGCAAAAGTTTCAATAAATAAAAATTGATTATTAAGAATTGAAAATACAATCGATAGCATTTTTAATGGAACACTTGAGGAATGAGTATGAGTAACGCTAGTGAATGCTTTTCGTTATGGAAATAGTGTAGGACAGGCAAGATTCCATATTACGTATACGCAACGTTGCTCATTTCGTCTTTCTAAATCTTTGAATTGTCATAGCTCTTCTGTTTATTCAGCGAATCCAATGAAATTTTCAGCCTAGTTAAATAATTAAAGAAACTTTTTATTTGCTAGAGAACAAGTCTTTATCTATATAGTTGCGCTATTTAAACGTTCTTTATAAGTTTATATCAGTAGCATATCTACTTCAAAAAGTCAAATCTATCTACTTTTTATCCTCAATACAATTCGACTTTCTTTACAACACAATTACACTCTGTTGCTCTAGTTTACAGGGTATTAATATCACTTACATATAACAATGTTGCACAATGCTTGTTGCCTTTGAAAATGTTGCAATAAATTATGAAAGATTTCAGATTTTTATGATCGTTTGTTTTAATTTAAGAAAGAGCCACTTCAAGATCTGCCACATGTGGCAACTTTCCATTTGTAGGGTCACACAACACAACTAAATGTTCCACTGTGCAATTTAAAAGTTTAAAAGTTTCGATGCTGTTTTATTGCCATTGTTTGTTGGATGTTCTGCCCGCCCACCGGCCCACAGCGCTGGCAGCTGTGGCGACTACAACGCAACAACAGCTATAATTATGCGGCATCTTGTGGCAGGAGATGGGGCAGCCTCTTTGGTAACTGGATAGTGAAAATTGCGCTGATTTTCCATTGAGAGCTGAAGCGTTTCTCTAGCTAATTTTCGGCTACTTTTGTTGCAATCCACGACTCCCACAACGTTGCGCGGCCACGACTCCCCCTCTCTCTCTCTCTCTCTCTCTCTCTCGCTCTGTTTTGTTTCCCATTTTCCATTCTGGCAAATTGAGTTAGCTGAAAATTACTATAATTTTGGTGGGAAATTTTATGGGTCAAATTTCTGCCTAGCTGTGTTGACAATGCAACGACAACAACAATTCAAAAAGTAGGTAAAAAAGCAGACGAGACGCTGACCACAGCTGTAGTTGTTTTTTATATAAAATTATTATTGTTTTTCGGTTTTGTTGTATACTTTTTTTGTTTTACTAATTTGCTTAATTAGCGCATCTTACGTATTCCATTGTTTTGGGCCCTTAACTGAGTCTATATATTCGTTTATTTTTCCACGTTTTCCGCTCTATTTTTATACCCTATAGCAATTAAAGAGCCTGCATTTGAATTTTGTTACAGCCTGAGAATAACCTTAGTCTGAGTCTTAGTATTAATCTGAAGGACTTTAATCTATCTGAAAATTTGGTCTACATTCAATTAAATATGCAAAAGTTACTCAATTGTTTGTTTTACTTAATGTGAAATAATAGTAAAAGAAAAGGCTGGCGCCATCTAGCGTTCACAGTTTTCCGCATGTAATTGAATGCGTGTATTTAGCTACAGAGTAACTTCCAGTCTAGCACAACATTTCTACTGCAATTTTGTCTATTTTTTCTTTTACTTAGTTTTTATTATTTTTACATTTCATTTATTTATTTATTTCTTTTTGGTAATTTCAATTCGTCTCTTTTTTTGTTTCTATTTCCATTTCATTTGACATTTTTTGCATTTCTCTCACGTCTTGAGCTCTGTACAAATTTATAGCCATTGCCTGAGAGCGACGTCGTCGTCGTTGTCGTGAATGAAGTGGAATGAGGAGAACCAAAGTGATCAAGCTAGAGTTGTTGATAAAGCAGGGCAGCGCAGAGTTGAGAGGGGGGAAAAGGGGGAAGCGAATGTAACTGAGTTTCATGATTACTGGAAACGTGATGTGCGGCGATTTGTGTAATTCGCCGTGAGAACTTCGCAGTCCCTGCAATCGCTCAAGCTTTATTTCGTTTGTGGATTGTAAGCGGTGTGGTGGAGGGGGGTGGCGAAGGGATGGAGGTAACCCTGCCCAGTTGTGCACGTAGATATAAAATGAAGCGAGTATGCAGATCGATTGACGATTGCGTTGCCAACACTCAGTTTGGCAGATACAGAGATAGAGTTATGTACGTGGCACACTAATCACTCTCGACTCCACTTGTGGCCTTCAGAGTGTGAAAATTGAGGCAATCGCTGCTTGCGGCATGCAGCGAGAGCCTTGAGAGCAGCGTTGCGGCAGCGTTGCAACATGTCTCAATTAGATTGATCGAGCGTGAATCGCTGTAGTTTCAATTATTAAATCGAAGCATATCATCCTTTTGGAAAGTGATCGATTATAAATCGATAATCGACTGCAGCTGCTGTCATATTATTATGTTAAAAGTAGGGCTTGCCATCGCAAAATCGATTTCATATTGTAAATTGATTGTATAGTAATCGAGAATCTGTACTATCGTTAGTGAATAGCTCATCGAATATCGATAACACTCTTCTGACAAGTTTATCATTTAAAGCAACTAATCGAATTGTTATTTGGATTAAGTTCTGGGCACTAGAGTTAATTACAATGCATGCAAGCGAATTAATTATCGATTATCTATCGGTTGATTATCATAAAATAATGATATTGCTTAAGTTACGCAATTTGTCTATAAATACTCTTAACTAAATAATTTTGCAAATCGATAACATAACCGATTACATTGTAATCACTACTACTCACATTCAAATACCTTACAATACCGAAATCGTAGTGGAACAATCGATTATTAACTTGCGACTTGTCAATTAGTACAACTAATGAAATAAATCGATTATCGATAACAGCGTTCCTCTCATTCCATATCGGAGCAGCTGCAACTCTGCTTGTTTAGCTTTCCAGTTAATTTGAAATCAGATTGTAATCCATAGCCCCCCTTCCAGTGGTATTTCCAAGGCAATCAAAAGCCGTAAATGGAGATATCGTATCATTGATATTCTCGCTCAGCTTCAATCTGTTGCACAGATAACAATGACCCCAAAGTTAAAGCCAGAGCTAGAGCCAGAGCACAGACAACGTAATCATGTTGTGGATGATGATGACGATGAGGATGATCATGATGATTACGGGAAAGAACCGCAGAACTAATTGCTTATTCACAATGCATAACCTTGCCACTTGACGATGTGTCTTGCTTCGCTGTGCATTGACACATGCCGCAAACCCTTCCTCGTACCATGCCGCAACAGCAACGGCAGCAACAGCAAGAGAAGAAAAAGTAGAGAAGTGAAAAAAAAGGAAAAACTTTCATCATTGAGACTTTGAGGTTGGAGACTTAATTGAAAATGCTGTGTAATGCGAAGCAGAAAACGACAGCTGGGAAAACAGCGTCAAGGAAAATAGAAAAGAAAAACACATTAAAATAATATAATTATTATGATTATTTCGACTCTTCTTTTGGCTAGACTTTTATTTCATCTCTACCTTTGTTTCCCTCTCTCTCTCTCTCTCTCTCTCTCTCTCTCTCTCTCTCGCTCTCTTTCTCCCTCTCTATCTGTGCTTGGTTTTTCATTTTGCTTTTTGAGCTTAGCTCAGAGATTTCCGCATGTTTCTTCAACCGTGAATAAGCACGAACTTTCATTTTAAAATTCTATAAGCGCAAATCCCCCGCTATTCCCTCCCCTTTACCCCATTGCCTCGTCTCCCGTCTTGCCGCCCTCTAGCAATTTCAAGTAGTGTCAATTTGTTGAGTTGTGCATTCAAAATGAGACCAACGAACCGTTGACTCTCTTTAACTGTCTTCACTGTAGCTCATCTGTTGCCCAATTCAACAACTTGTCATTATCATCAGCATTAACATCATCATTAGCATTAGCCGTAGCCTTACATATAAGCTTTATATTCTATTGAATTTCTAGAGATCTTAGAACGTGCCTAGAAATGAGAATTTCCAACAACAGAGAGAAAACGTAGCTTGAACTAGTTGAGAATTGTAAGCGCCTGTTGCTTCAATTGACATTGTAGAAAGTTTCTACAGAAATTGGCAAGTTAAGCTTGAACTTTTAATAGATTTGTAATTCCCCCTTTCCCCCCTCCGCACAATCGAAACGCTGTTAACGTTGTGAAAGTTGTTCCTTTAAAACAAAAGTGTCAAAACGTTTTGTAGTGTATTTTCCCGTTTTTCTTTTACTTTTCCGTGTTGTCGTTGCTATTATTATGATTGTTGTTGTTGTTTGTTGTTTGCATTGTTGTTGGTAGATCACCCCATTTAACAGATATACCATGCTGAATGTCTTTGCGTGTTTCCAGCTCAGTCCGCACATTGATTGAATCAATTTTCCACTTTGCTGGGGCGGCACGTCCATTCCATTCATAGCATCACCATCCAAGAATTACAGATAAGCGCGTTTTAGCAGATTTCACATCTTGTTTGCATATCTCTCTCTCTCATTTCGTTTTCATTCGTTTTTCCATTTGGAAAAACAACATTGTGGTCATTCAATCGCAACTCTGGAAAACTCAGTGTGGAAATGCCATCGGAAGTCGGAAAAACATAACGATTTAATGCAAATACAAAATAGTAAAGAAATTTCGAATAATTATGTGCAAATAATAAATAAGTATTATTATTATAAACAAAGCAAGATTTTTGGCACATTTTTATATACTATTTTAGCAACTGAGCTAAGCGATTTCATAGGGGGAATACTTCTATAATTTAAGTTCCCATATTACTCACTTAAAGTTCAACAAATTGAATTTAACAAAATGCTTCTTTGACTTTATTATATTATATAATCAAAGAGCAGCAGCAACAGAAGTTACAGAACATATTATACGAGAAAACATTTAAATATCTTTTGGATTTCTTTATTTGTTTGTATTTGCAATATTTATTTATTTATCACGCAGAAAATGTTGCTGAGTATGTAAATTGACATGGAAATTCCCAAAGGGGAACTTACTTGCAATGATTCATCTCAAATGAGTAATCAGAATGTTGAGTCGAACTCCTCTTGACCAAGTTTAGAGTTGAAGTCACCACAGTGGGTTGACATATGCACATGTAGATCTATAATTGGGTTAAGGTTTTCCGGTTTTCATATGCTGCCAGTTCGATTTTTATGAGTCGCGTCTGCCCCTCCCTTCTTGGCTTGTGCCCACTTTAATGATGGCTTTTAATTTAGGCTCATCATCATTTTTTTTTGCGTTTTGTTTTGTGTTTTTGCGCATTGCGTAAGCAGCGTGGATGACACCACCTTTTACTTTCCTTTTGGGCTGTGCCGAGCAAGCGAAGAGCGACAGAAGGGGAAGGAAGACAGAAAAGAGAGAGAGAGAGAGAGAGACAGATGTTGTATTGAAATTATCATTGCTTTTATTTAATTCAGAATTAAAATGTATACAAAATTGTTAATGCTGCTGCTGATGATGCGTTTGAATTTGCATACAACCAAAGAGAGTAGAAGAAGAATGAAAAAGAAGATTAGAAAGAAGTCTAAAGCTTACTTACATACATACATGCATACATACATACATACACACATATATAGTTCATAATTCATTTTTGTAGTAAATCTAATTAACATACATCTGAATAAGCGGATTTTTAGCTTAGCAACCTCGCGAAAAAATAAATGTATTTACTTATTTACATACTCACCCATACCACACACACGCACACACACACACACACACACACAGTTGAGAAATAGCACACAATGAGGCAGAAAAACTCACGCGATCGCGTTTTTTCCTTGAGGCGTATTTTATACACAATAACAAAAACAACTATTAGAATAATAACAACAACAACTATTAGCAAAACAATAATAACAAAGTGCCATTATAAGAACCCGCATATATATATATATATTATATATATATATATAAAAACACATAAACTAAATAATATATATAAAACATAGGCCAATGCTTCCATCGTTGCACAGTGGTAAATGTGTGTAAACATTTTCTAAAAATATTACTAATAATTAAATGACATTGCATAACAAAATATACAGATTTATTATTCGTTTATTGCATTAAATATAATAATTAAATTTATGCAACAATGATACTTTGTCAATTAAAATTATGAATTAAAATTTTTCCAAAAATAATATAACTAAGATTTAGTTTGAAACATTTAAAAGTATTCTATATTATACTATTATTATTTATAATATTATAATTTTATTAACAGCTTGTTTTTCTTTTAATAACAACTATAAAAGTAACAAAATGTAAATAAAGTCTTGGTATTATTTAATTTAACGCAAAATGCTATATTCAAAGCGCAATTTAAACGAATTAAATACATAAATATTTTGCATTTACAACACAACTCAAACCACTGTGCAGGCAACACCAAGTCACGAATTAAAGTTTTTCTTTTGCCTTAGTTGGCCCACAAGAAAGGAAATGAAAATAAAACTTAGTTTGAAAGTTATGAACTAAGCAAAAATCTAAAGAAACAAAACTCCAAAAGCAGTTTTTTTCAAGTTTTACTTTAATTTGGAGCTTTGCAATATTTTATTTTCTAGAAGAAAGTTAAGCTGAAAAGTGAAAGAAAAGGAAAGACAACTCAAAACGAGTTGAGCTAAATTTAAATCAGTGTAAAATTCAAATGCTAAAATTGAAAGAAAAAAAAAATTAAACAGCGGACGAATGTGCAAAACATAAACAATAATAACAACAACAACGAATCAAAAGCTAAAAGCAAAAGTGACTGTGAATAATGTTGAGAGCGCCCACACAGCATATTGTGGAACTTGGTTTCGGTACGACGGCAGCAGCAGCAGCGGCAGCCAACACAAGCGAGAAGCAACAGCGCAAAAGCTTACTCCAAAAGCTCAAGCAGCAGCAGCAAAAGCTACATAAGCCATTGGCAGCTACTGCGACGGCAGCAGCAGCAGCAACAGCAGCAGCGGCCCAAACGGAAGCGCAGGAGACAAATCAAAAGAGAGCAGCGATAGCAGCAGCTGATTATTATTTCAAGCAGCAGCATAAGCAGACAAGCGAAAAGTGTTTGCTATTGCTAGCAACAACAATTAAAACAGACGAGCAGCAGCAGCAGAAGAAGAAGAAGAAAGAGCACACTAGTTATAGCTTTGCAGCAGCGCTGCGACGCAACAAGAAGCCAAAAACAATAACAACAACAGCAGCAGTGACAGCGACTGCAGCAGCAGTTGTAACTACAACAACAAGAGGATCAACAACAGACGACGACAACAGCAGCAATCAGAGCTGTCGCCGCATTAATAGTAATAATAAAAACAACAACAGTTTGTCTAATAGTTGCATTAACAATCATAGCAACAACACTCATTATAAAAACAGTAAAAACTCCAACAGCAGCAACAACAACTACATAAGCAATTACAATTTCAAAACAAGTGAACAACAAGCGTGGAAAACAACAACGTCAACAACATCAGCCTCAGCCGCAGCAGCAGCAGCAGAACAACAGCTGCTCATTAATAGACACAGCAGCAATCGACGCAATAACATCCACACCATCCACAATAACAGCAGCTGCAGCAACAGCAGCAGCAACAACAACATGTCACCCACATCACAGGCCCCAACACGAACATCGCTCTTCGATTCCTGCCATCGCAAGATTCGTCTAATTGGCGGCGGTCCAGTTGCCTTCTTGGGCGGCTTAGTGGCGTAAGTTGAAACTCCCCATTTGATATGTTTACTAAGTAATACTCGCCTCCCCCTCACCCAATTCCGTCTCCATTGCCCATAACTATAAACCCGTTTGCAATTACATCGAAAGCAGAGAAAAGCGTGGGATTGTTTGAAATGATAACAAAAAGTTGACAATATTAAATATTATCTAAAACTAAACTAAACACTGCACAATTTGAGTTAAAATTTTGTATATTTATCGTTGTTTATAGGTTTCGCTACTGTTATATGAAAGATCACTTATCTTGAAAATGCTATAGAGGCGGTATTTATTTTTAAACTCGTTTATAATCCATTAAAGTATCCCAAGTTGTTAGAATAGAAATGAATGGAGGAGTAGTTTGTCAAAAGGTCAAACGAAAGAACAACAGCGACTTCTTTTGGGCCAAGATAAATAACATTTTCAGTCTTATTTGCTCATTTTTTATGACTGTAATTACTATAATTTCTCAGTCGGCTTTTATGGGTAAACCACTAAAAGCTCTTTGTAGTGCAAATTCAAGGCTTTTTGGGGCAATTAAAATATCAAAAAGGCGAAACAAAGAAACAAAAACAAAAGAAACTTTTTTGTGGAATGTTTACACACAAAAACTTCGGCTCAAGCTAGCAAATAGGCCTAAAAGGCATTTGGCTTGAAGGTCAACTCTGGGTCAGTGTCAAAGCGCTGTTAAATGCAGTTAAGAGAACGCTGTTAAATGCTTTTAACAGAACGCTGTTGTGTACACAAATGAAAACTGTTGATTGTTTTAAATAGCACGGGTAACTGTTAAAAACAGCTTCCTGGTTTTCTTTAAATAACTCATCAAAATATGCGTAAGCAGCCAATTTTAAGCACAATTAACATCATTAGTTTTACTCTTTTTTTTTTTGTTATTTTTGTTATTCTTTTTGAGAATGCAAAGTTAAACGAACTCGCATTGTGAAGGTGGCAGATGAAGGCGACGACAAAGCGTTGACACTGTTCTGCGTCGACGTCAACGTTAATGTCGCTGCCGCTGCCGCTGCTTCTGTCAACACAAAAGTGCGCTGAACTGATAATTAGTTAGAAATGTAAATATTGACTGAAGTGAGCATGCATAACACAAGCACACACACACACACAACACACACAGCATTGAAAGGAGGCGCGTTTTAAACTTATGCTCTCTTGCCTTCCAGCGCCTTCTCACTCTCTGAGAGTGTATAATTTTTGAGCAGCGGAGAACGCCTTTGTGCATGCATTGATGACTCTGCAAGTCTCTTGGTATGTGTGTGAATGTGTGTAGCAAAGCAGAAGAACAAGCAGTAAACCACGTAACAAGTCATTTCTTGTTATTGTAAGAGGAAGAGCAAGCAACACAAAATGATGATAAACCTGTCAAGGTGTACGGCACAAAGTGTCAATGAAAGAGAATAGAAAATTTGCATAATAATATCTGTATGCGTTTATATTTTTCTTTCTTTCTTTTTTTGTCAGTTTCTTTACTTCTACGTCTTCTACAAGAAGTCGAAATTTGAATAAAAAATGATGTAAACAAACAAAAAGAAGAAAAAGAAATCTTCATAAATGAGTAATATTGTGTTTTACCAGTCATTCATTTACCATTTTGTTGCTAACTGTACATTGTCGGTCCTCTCGCTGGAGGGAAGGAGGGGGCTAAGGTGTTACAATGTGTGATAAACTTTGGAGTGCAGCGACAAGTTAACAGCTTTTTAGCATTGATACTTTGTCAATTGGCAAATTGAAAGTCCAATTGGATTGAAAGAGACCCATTCAATTCACAAGTTAAGCGTTGTTGACCCAATTCAACGGGGTAAAAACGAATTAACTTTGAAAATATAATACTATTTTGAATGCATCGCATAAGCCAAATCAATAAATGCGGCCTAGAGTAATTGAATGGTATAAATATTGATTTTTGAAAACTAGACAATCATTTAAAATAATTAAACAGCTTTCAATACATAAATTTAGCTTTGCAAATATTTATAATTGTGTTTTGTTATTGTTCAAATTATTGTTTAATCTTTTTGTTAAGAAGCTTAAAAGCTTTTGACAATGTTTCTGCACTATTTTTGTGTCTGATTTATCAACTTTTTACATATGCTTTAATATTAAAACATTTTACCAACGGAATGAGGCTTTTAGGACCCGAAAATGTGCCTACTTGACAGCAGCCCTACCTTTTCGTAGTTTATTAAGCCTTCATAGATACTTTTTGGTATTTTGTAAGGCTCGGACTACTTTATTATGCAAGTTGAACTGCCCAGAAAACCAATAAAGCAAGTCTCCTCCCTCCCCATTTTTCCCTTAACATCCCTCACAAACTGGACATGTTTTATGTGATTACTTGCACTTTTCATGTGTGCTCTTTACACTCGTATTTCTCCATGTTTTCATTATTCATCTGGTGTTTTGGGCTCGGCTAAGTTACTTTCTACGCCACTGAATTTATGAGCCTGGCTAACAAGAGCTTGCCTATATTTGATTGTACCAAACAGGGAAAAAAACAGTTTAATTTCCTGTTCCAATTTACAATTTCCAGAGCACAAAACCGTTTTCAAATATCGCATTTTGATAGACGATGTGAAATACGTACTATATCTGTATCTGTGTATCTGCGGGAAGTGACAAATGTTGCAGCTCATTAAGAGTGGCCAAGGCTTGCACTTAACCTCCAAGACAACAACAGCTGCTTTGGGCTTTGAACTTGAGATCATATGTATTTACAAGAGGTGTCCCTAACACCTGAACCTCTCTTGGAACACCTGTTCTTATTTGATTGCCTTCAGAGCGTTTGTCGGCGCGTTCATTGACATTCCGATGAGACACTTAATGACTTCCCAAGATGATTATATGGCCAAGAAGAACAGCTGTTTCGCTGAGACAAAAGAGTCTCAGATTATGCTGAAATTAGCAGACTCAGAAGGCGTATCAGCATTTCTCTTATAAGCTGCAACTGTCAGCTTTAAGACTCCGGAGCAGCAGCCCAAGACAGGCCGATCAACGATGTAGAACGTTCATACCGGAAACTTTGACAGGAACTACAGTTTGCAGAAGCTTGAAAGATCGCTGAATTGTGTTGAACTAGAGTAATATAGCTCGTTGAAGAAAGCGAGTAAGAGCGAGTATAACTATCGAGAAATACTTTTAAATTTATTAATCAAACTAAGAACTAGTTAACTATCATAATTGATATGATTTAGATTCATAAACATATTTTCTATATCAATTAAACTTTAAATTAACATTAATACGTCAACTATTTGCTTTCACAATATAACTATCGATAGTTTTAGCCAATTACTTATTTCTTTTTATTTTCTATGCAAAGAATTATAAAAAATAATAGTGTTAAGATTGATTTAACATCTAATTTGTTAACACAAGAGAACTATCGATAGTTGTTAGCCACACCCTGCACTTCTTTGTATCTGATATCTTTGCAAAGAAATTAGGACAAGAATCATTGTCAGAAGTCATTTGTCAATTCTATTACCATAATTATGCATAAACAATTGCCATAAAAACAAACTAGTTTCCTTCCTACCAATCCCCCCGAGGTCATTTGTCCATTGTCCATTATGCCAGGTCAAAAAGCGTTAGTTAGTTGTGTTGTGTTGTGTTTTGTTGTGATGTTATTCTGATGCTGACTGTAATTATTTGTCCATTAGCTCTGGTAGCTATTACAAATTTGGAACACGACACCGGAGGGGGCCAATGGCAGAGCGCCAGAGGTCAACATCAACGGAAATTTCTATTTCCAAGAAGAAGAATAACGACAACAATAAGTTGCCAAAATGCTGACAATGGGAGTGCGATTTGAATGTAAATACGATAACAGTTTCTGCTTAGTACTCTTATATGCTAACAGCGCTCTGTTGAATGCACAATAACAGTTCCATCCTTAGTACTCTTAGCATATGTTAATATGAATGTTAATATGAATGCACAATAACAGTTCCATCCTTAGTACTCTTAGCATATGTTAATAGCGCTCTCTCAAGTACATAGAACTGTTAAGTTATCCACAGCTAAGTTCAATAGTTGCAGGTGAAACTCATTAGCTTGAACCTTGTTGCTGCTATGTCTCTTATTTCTCTCTAGAGAGCCAAAGGCTAACAAAAAACAGTCAAAAAGTTCAGTAAAAAACAAGAGCATAATTTGTTGTTGTTTTTTATTGGACGGCCAACTCCAATTGCACACACACTCACCTATTTTCACTATATTATTTTCAATTTCACCCGCATGCAAAAAGCAAAAAAAAAAAAGAAACAAAACAAGAAAATAAGACGACAGTCATAAAACTTCACCTTGACGGCGTCTAGCGACTCTTGCATGAGCCATCAAGTTCCGGCTGTGGCTCATTTACGTTGCTTTGCTTCTGTTTTTGCTATCCCCACCTCTGTCATTCTCTCGATCTCTCTCTCTCTCTCTCTCTCGCTGTCTCGCTGTCTTGTCCGGCTGCTTCACACCTTCTTTTTCTTTAATCCATTTAGCTGCATGTTATCGCCCATCATCAACATCATCTGCCATCTATCTACATAACTGTCTGGCTGTGCGCTGTCACTGTCTCTCTTTTAAATACTTTCCATTATAATTATTATTATAATTTTGTTGGTTTTTACCTTCATCAGCGACAGCATTAACATTGGCTCTCTGCACGGCCTCACAATGACTCACAACTCATTACAGACGCACACATACAAAAAACGTATACACATACGAGCATACAAAAACTGCTGTCATCAATGCTCGCTTCGTCTCTCCCTCCACTTCGCTCTCCATCAACTGTGATGCGTTTGTCTCTCCCATTCTATTGCTCTCACAGCGTGTGATTCCTGTTGTTGTTTTTGTGCTGGCGCTCTTTCTTTTTTAATATGCTGAGTGCGGGCAAAAACGGTACTTTGCAACTTATGGCTTGTTTCGTATTTGTCTCTCCGCGGCAACAAAAACCAATTGGAAATTGCGCACTTTTTGGCAGCAGCTGATTCATATCGCAGCATTTTGGCCATTTCCCATTCACAAACAGACGTTAAAACACTTCAAACCTTAATTAAATTGTGTATTCTATTCATGCACACACACAAACACATACATATATTTGTATATGTATATGTATGTACATATGTTGCGCTTGATTAACGCGTAATTTGGTATTGTTAATTGTGACACACATTTACTTGAATCCCTTCTTCATTACTCCACCCATTGGGGTGGGCGTAAATGGAGCGTGGCTTTGATAGATTTGGCTACATTTTTTTGGTTGTCTCTACCTAAATCAACATCAATATACAAAATCAATAAAAAGCGAATAGTCAACATCCCAATTTAAGCAATTTACTTATTGTGTGTACACACTGGCAATCATTCTATCATTGTGTGTGTATGTCCGATAAGAATGTGCAAAAGGCAAACAACAGTGAAAAAGATACTTGCTTCCTTGCTGGAAAAGCATTACAATTTATCGAATATCGATTGTTGTCATTTATGCGATCATAGCTAACTTTAAAGATGACACTAATCAAATATGAAACAAGCTTAACGGGAATTTACGAAATGTTCTGTTAACTCTGCTTTGAGACTGGTTTTCTTGGCAATTCTTGATACGTTTTATTCGTAAGTGGGTTTACGTTTTTGTCTATTTCGAACATTCTAATTATTGTAAATGGCACAGTTTAATGACGGACATTTATTTATTTTATTGTGACCATGTTGCTTTATTCGTATTTTTTATTTTGTTGTTTATTTTTATTAATTTATGGCTCAATTTTTGACACCTTCATTTAAAGCAAAAAATCATGTGGGCAATAGACATGTTGTGTGGTGTAGATAGGGGGAGGCGTGGCAACAGCTAATTGAAAGTGTTCAAGCAAAATGAATATTAATTGTTTTAAATAATTTTGAACTTGGCAAAGGCAAAGCTACACTCAACTATACAACTCACACACGCAGACATCCATAAGCACACAAGCACATCAATTTTTGTCTTTGGCTCTTCAAGTTTTGTTGACAGCAGCTCGCAGTCGCCGTCTCTGTCAGCGCAGCTGTTTTATTGTCGCATGCTGACAGACAAAACGTACGTGTTCTTCCTTCTGCTTCTTCTTCTTCTTTTTGTATTACGCTCATTTGTCTGCCGCAGTCATCATCGACAGCGACAGCAACATCAGCAGCAGCAACATCAGCAGCCGGCACAGTTTTTGGGGGCATTTTGTGTGCGTCATTCGGCGCTGTCGACGTTGATATCGACGCTGCAGCGCGTTTGCATAACGTATATATGTATGTATGTTCGTTTAATTTATGTGTTGTTGTTGTCGTTGCTTTTGCTTCATATTTGCGCAATCCAATTGGAAAGCACATACTACCGTTACCAATTTCATTCAAAGTGCAATGAGCACTAAAAGTTGTGAGAGAGCGCACAGCTGATACAATCCATTCACTCTCTTACTCTTTCGTTCGCTTGCGCTCTTTGCCTATCTACTACAGCAATCGCTCTGTTCTAACAGCGACACACTCGCCACACATACAAGCACAAAGCAAAGCAAACTGCGCTATGGCAAAGGTGCGCGGTCGCGTCAGCCAGTCTTCTGATTCTGCTGCTGCCGACAGTGAAGCGCGCGCGCACGCAAGCAAAACAACAAAACAAGAGGAGCAAAAAATAAAACTCAAAAATAAATAAATAAAGCAGACAAAAATCAAGAAACGCAAAATAAAACAAAAACATAATTGATACACCGATCGCTTCCTCTTCCTACTCCATTTAACGGTGCGCGCATTCACAATTCGTCTAAATGTGTGTTTGTGCAAAATATCAAAATAAATTAATTCCAATTGAAGACATTGAGGTGAACTTTGTTGCTCTTTCTATGTCTCTCTCTCTCTTGTCTTTCGCCAGCTGTGTAAGCCTACAATAAACCGCATTAAACTAAAAACAAAACCTCAACAAAAGTTGACCAAGTGACAAACATCATCGTCAAGTGGACTTGAAAAACGCGTTCCACGATCGCTCGCCTAACCGGCCTGATCGGTCGCTCGGTCATCTATCCAGTCGCCCACCCGCCCCCGCACGTAACCTTCAAAAAAAGTTTGTCGTTTTACGTTTACGCTGTGTCCACCACCTCTACCCTCTCCTTAAATGACGCCAATGCGTCTATGCTATGATTTCTCTTGCCTGTCTCTCTCTCTCTCTTCCTTTTGCACGCGTGTAAAACAGTTACAGTTAGATTTACTTGTGCGTGTGTCTGCATTTGTATGCGACACTTCACGTGATCGAAATTTGCAGCTGGTGAAATTAATCGTTTAACTTTATTTTATCGATACGTGTTGTGCATGCTTCGATTAATGAACGTGACTCATACGTTGTTATAACCTAAATAAATGTCTAAATATCAAAGTATTTAATTTGATTACAAATATAATTATCAATATAAATTATAACTAAAAAAAAGTAAATGCGAGTTGAAGAGATAATCAATTGGTTATTACATTTAAATACTACGCTTATCACATCATTTGAGAGATTCCACTATCAATCTAAAGATTATTACAAATTTCCCCATTGCTTTAAGCAATACACATTGATTTTTGTAATCTTTACAGTTGCAATCTTTATATAGCTGGCCTTCCCCACCCCATCATTTCAGTTTTTGTAGGGGAGTTGAGGGAGCTGATTCTCACAATTGACATCGATCAAAAGGGGGCAAACACAGTATGCCGACGATCTTCGTACTTGATGATCAGTTCAGTTGTAGAATTGTCATTAATTAAAGACTGCAATCGTTCGATATTTGCGATAGGATAATTTATACGCACATACGAAATTTACTTGTCGTTTTGCTGAACTCTTGCTTTTTGTATTCAATTTATTTAGAGCTCGTTTACTTGTGCTTGTTTATGTCTGTATGTGTGTTTGTGTTTGTGTTTTATGCAAATTTAAATTGGCTTTATTAAATTATTCGTGTCAATAGTTGCGATGATCGTCGTTTGTCGTAAGTGAAGTGAACCGAATGTGAAGGCGAACCAATAAATGAGAAAGTCATTGTCAAGCATGACGTCATTCTCGATCAGCTGACTACTGACTTTGCTGTATGTTGTTACTGTATTATTATTATTTACTCAGATTTTGGTGAGAACATTACAAACCGGTTACACGTGTAAGTTGCAATATCATTCGATATTTGTATAGACTGAAATGAGGTGTAATATTGGTTTGAAGTAGTAATTAGTCAGTTTATAGTATATGGGCGTATATTTATCTCTAAATGCATATTTATGGTTGTTATCGCAACTGTTATCGATAATCCTGTAATAATACTTACTTGTTTATGTATTTTGATTGCGAAGAAGCGTTGACTTCCATTCCATTAGCAGAATGGAATAACTTTGTTTATGCTCTTTTGAACGTTATGTGTGTTATTTGAGTTATCGATAAACTTATAATATAATGCACAGTTTATTTTCTTTACTTTATTTGCTGAATATTTATTTAACATCTGAGTAACTGTGTTTGTTGCTTACTTTGATAGCTTTTCTCAAGGCCTCTGTGTTATCGATAACATTGTAATAGTTCACAATTGTTTGTGTTAAGTTTTAAGTACTTTTTTCATTTCCTGTATATTTATTTATCATGCCTATAGCATAGTTTTAAGTCACTGTGCTGTTATCGATAACTCTGTAATAATTCACACTTGTTCATTATTTGTAATACGATATGGCATCGAGTCGAGGCAAAATGAATATCGTTCTTTGTATATGGCTCAATGGAATGAGTATATCAATGGGTTCTTTAATGTTTTGCCATTATTCTGTCACGTTTTCATGACTATGACTCAATTGTTTAGTCGTCGTCGTTGTCGGGGTCGTCATTGTGGTTGCTATTATTATTGTTGTAGCTGTTGTTGTTGCTGCTGCTGCTTTGGGCCATTTACTTCAAGTGTGGCACAGAAAAAATAAGACCAACAAAACGAGCAACTGGAGAGCCAAGTGAACTCAAGCAGTGAAGTCCATATTTATAGCCTCTCGTTACATTACATCATCAACGTCATCATTATTATTGTTGTTCTTGTATAATTTATGGCCAAGAAACTGCGAGACACAGAGAGTGCGAGAGAGAGAGAGGGAGAGAAGAGAAATGAAAGAATCAAGTTCTGAGTATATCTTATCGGGCATTCAGTTCCTGATATTGTGACGATTGCATTTTGTTTACAAACTTACTAACTTAGTTCACATTTGTAGAGCTTTTATGGTTATTAACTTATCATGCGACTTTACTATTACTACAACATTTCCTAGCAATTGTTGTTGTCGTTGTTGTTGTTGTCGTTGTTGTTTCAACACCTTTTGGGGGCACTTACATAGAGACAGACACGGAACCGTCGCAATTGCTTTCAACATCGTCAACAATAACAACACACCCACACACTTGTTTGTTGTGTTGTGATAATAGTTAGAGTATAACAAGAAAAACAAGAAGAAGAAGAAGGAAAAGTTGAAGAAGTAGACGAGGAGAAGGAACCTCATTGTCTATTGTAGAGTTGCTTTGTCTCTACAGATACTACACTCGTATAGTCATTGTCTCTGATATTTGGTAATATTTTTGCTGTTCCTTTTTTGTAGTACATCGTAATTCCATTTCCATTTTGTGCTCTACTCTTCGCCTCGCTTCTCTACCCCTCTACACACATATTTACTAGACCCATTTGATTTCGTCAGCCACGTAACCCCCTCTCTCCATACATAAACAGAATCACAATTGCCTAGGCTAAACAATCGAGCTGTATCATCATTTATTTGTGTATTATATGATGTGTGTGTGTGTGCGTGTGTGTGTAGTCTCATTCTACAACTAATTTCCATTTCCCTCTGTTATCTATGCGTAATCATTTGCCATATGTTGGTTAAATACAATAGGTAAACATGCTTTCATAATGGACAAGTCAGATTCTATTTATGCAGATTATGGTTTAGAAACACAAAAAAACGTTTGTACAGTTGTAAAGTAATTGCAATTTATATAGATCGAAGTCTGAGCTGCTGTTTGATGGTCTTCTAGACTGGATCTATATCAAGTTAAAGTAATTTAAAACTAGAGAAACTTTACTGAACTCATGAACTGCTGCAGTTAACTAATTACTATATAGTTATTATCATTATTTAACTGTATTAATTTTTATATCGATAGCATATTCACGTCTATCGTTAGCGGGAACAGCTGTTATCGCGCAGCTCCAATGAACTTAACCTCATTCAATCTGGGCAAAACTCTAAATAGACCCACAAGTTCTCAATACTCGTATTGTTATTATTATTATTATAATTATTATTATTATCATGTGTAAGTCTTTATCTGGGCAATGAGGCAAACATGGCCAGAAAGCTTTTAAATTTGATGGATTAATTCGCCGTCTATCGAAAATGTACGGCATAAATAGAGCACACGGGGGAGCAGTTGCACTTATCTAATATTGTCGAATGGGGCAACTGGGGCAAGGTGCGCGCAGAGGGAGCAGGGGGAACGCGACATATGGGCTCATGGTCAGGCAGCAAATGGAGTGCAAATGGAATGGGAATTGAGGTCTGTAAGCGATTGCATATGGCCCAAAAAAAATAATAAATTAGGAATATAAAGGAAAAGAAAATACAAATTGTTGTGGTGCAACAAATGTGAATGTTGCCACATGTTTAATACATGTTCCATTGGGACAGGTTCTCTCTGCCACTCGCTGAGCAGAAGCAACACAACTGGCAGGTGTGTGGGTCAGGGTTGTCACACTATCACACTGTTGAAATTTTATATTATCGCTAGTTTTATACGGCCTATTTGGGCTCTCGATTTGGCTTCAGTCTCCCAACGAAATGCGACTGAAAAACATAACGTGCCAATTTATTTGCGGACTTCGCTGCCCCATCTACTTGAGGTCTCTAATGTGTGCATATATCTGCTATACATATATATATATATATCTGCTATATATATATATTTATTCATTCGCGTTGTGTTTGTAGTTCTTGTGAATTTCTTTGGAATTATCGCGATGTCATTCTGAGTAGCTGAAGTGCCTCATTCTCACATAGATAGTGAGAGCTTATCGTGGAGCACGTGTTTCTGGCAATAGCTAGCATAGCATAAGTATTATCCATAGATCAGTGCAGAGTATCTATCGTGTGAGTGTGGAGTGCAATTGCACGTTATCTACGTTTCTTATCTGTAGATAAATGTGTAATTTCACCATATTGAAAAGTGTTTTCTCATTTTGAATTGGGTCAAAGAACTGTGAAGTTTACTTGCATCATTCCGTCTTGAGTGGCATAAATAGTAAATAAACAGTTTCGTTAATTAGGGTTACCATATTTTGGCATATGTAATTAATTCATTTCTGCAAGATTTCTTTAGTGATTCCTTTAGTGATTAAATAATACAATTTCTAATCATTTCATTTAAGTTTATGTAATTTATACATTAGGGTTACCATATTAAGCAAGCTGCAAAGTAATGCATCTACCAAAATAGACATTTTTATGTAGCTAAAAGAGCTTTAATGATTATCTAGCTGTTTTTATTGTAGCTAACACATTTTCTGTATTGTTTTAAACTTTTATATAATTAAGGTGACCGTATTAAGGACTGTTTTGAATAGTTTCCGTAGCTTGCAATCATAATAATGCTGCAACATGATCAGAAACAGTTGTACACATTATTAATTTATGTTTATTAAATTAAGGTGACCATATTAAATTTAATTTGCAATAGTTTTTCGATGCACAATAACAAATACTTTAGTACACAATATTTATGTAACAGAATACATGTTTTTAAAATTAAGGTGACCATATTTTACGCACATTTAAAGAGCAAAAACACCTCGCACAATCTAAAATTACTTTTCGCCACAGAACTTTAGACAAATTATAAATATTTGACTTTATTTATTACATTTATATTAACTCCCAAGCTGTCCTTAGTTTTCCAACACAATTTCGAAAGTTTTGCTGGTGTTTAAATTAGATTTGGATCGTTTGATTGCAGCATTACACACTTTTTGCATTTGCCCCAAATGTTAAATAGCTGTCAAGGGAGCGGAGCGCAGTGGTGGAGGGGGAACTGTCGGATATATTGTGCCCCGCCCTGTTTCCAATCTTTTTGTGCCATCATCAAAGTTGCATTATAAGTGAAGCACGACCTTTTAAGCGCCTGCGAGACACGCAAATTACAAACAAATTGAAATTGAAATTGAAATTGAAATGTTGACTGTGGCATGGGGGGAAGGGGTCGCTCGAAAGGTTGAAATGGGGCAGCTTCGACTCGTTTTTCCACTGTTATCAGAGTGCGACCTTGTCCATGAATATTTAATTCTTTTGTTTTTTTTTTTTATTTTCGCTTTTGTATTCCACTTATTTATTTATATTGTTGCGTTTCAAATTTGAGCTGCCCTTAGTTTTGGTTGTTGTCAACTTGACAATGGAGGTCGCCTGTGCGCGAAATGGAAGGGATGGGGGGAAATATTCATTATCACCTGCACAGTCAACTGAAGGGGGAAGGAGATGGAGTAGGGGGAGTGGAGGAGTAGGGCAGTGAACTGACAAGTCGATTGTGTACACCTGTTTACCCAAGCAAATAATGGCAACTAACTGCCTGCCGCCCTCCGCTGCCCCCATGCCGCATGCTCCTTCCCCCTCCCGCACTTAACGCTCTTATCGCGCAAATTTGGTCAGCATGCTTCGTTGCCTTGTGTACATATGTACTCAAGTAATCATGCTCCCTTATATGGGGTTTATCTCTCTAAAGCCTAAATATGCGCTGCTCCCTAGCAATTATACAAATGGAGCAACAGCAACAACAATCACAACAACAACAACAACAACAAGAGTCATATGTAAATTTAAATCAAATGTTTTGTTAGTTCGTGTTTGTTGATTTGTTGGCTCTGATAAAAGGGCTTCAGTTCGTTCTATTTGGCTTCGAAAGCGTTACCATCTCATAGTTCTTGGATATGCTTTGAGTATCTCAACTAAATTCTGTATTCTTTTACACACTTTGCTGGCTCTGCGTTCGTCAAGCAGTCGAATCTTCTTCTTATTTGCATACTTGAAAGCACTCTCTATCTTCCTTTTCCATCTAGTTGTTGTGCTTTGCATTAGCTTAATCTTGTGCGAAAAGCTCTCCTTTCTCTCTCAGCGATCCTTTTGATCTGTAGAAAGCTCAGTGTATTTATGTTTTGTGCTGCTTTCGTAAACGTTGTAAGTTCTGTAAGTTCTTTCTTCTCTCTACTGTATAATTATTTCTAATTACTTTTATACTCTTCAACTCAAAGCTTCAACTTTCCGGATAAAGCTTCCCTGCAAAGCTTTTGTTTTTTTTTTCCTATGCTTTATGCTGCTTTCTTAAACGTTTGAGGCAAAGCATCTCTTGCTGCACTCTTCTCGTACTGCTACGCTTGTAGAGGCGCTTGGACAGTCTTCGCTGTGGCATTCGCGTAAAATCCATATAATTCTGTAGTATAACTCTGGAACGCCTTGAAAAGTTCTTTGTTCCATTGCCAGAGAAGCGCAGAGAGCGCGAGTGAGTGAGAAAGGGAAGAGAGCAGAGACGTAGAGACGTAGAGAGAGAGAGAGAGACAGAGAGAGAGCGCTATCAAAAAGTCAAGCATATACAGAAGTTAAATTACTATATGTAGTCGTATATTCCATATTGCCAGGGACAGTGGCAGTTTGTCGATGTGGAATGGATGACGGTCGTTAGAGTCAGTCGCGTCGTTTGTTGGCATTGTTAGGGTTTTGTGGTTCGGGCGATAAGGTTGTCCGCTGTCCGTAGATTACGGGGTTTACGGTTTATGGTTATGGTTACGTTTACGCTTCGATATTTTGCAGTTGTTTGTCGGGAGCGGAGTGAGAGAGAGAGTGAGAAATGAGTGATGAGTGAAATGTAATAGAAAAAAAATGAAAGAATTGCCAAAACAAAAGGTGCCAAAAATTCTAGAATACGAAACGCCAACGCAAACGCAAACCACAATCGATAGTCGATCGATAATCGATAACAACGCAAATAAAACAAACGCAAGAACAACAACGACTGCGACAACGACAACGGCAACAATTCCCCCCGCAGCCGCAACAACATCCGCAACATCGGCAACATTCGTGATTAAATGTCTGTTGCGAACCGCACGATTTATGTGGCAAGTGACAACGATACCCGCCAAGATCGGTGATACCATAGGCACCCTGTATCGCTATGCGCAGGATTCGGTTGACAGTTTTCTATGCGTAGCTGGGTGAGAATCGTACATCGCTAGCTACTACATCTCAATATCTCAACATACGCTGCTCCTCCACTCAACACTTGAACAACACTCAACAATCATTGTTTTCTTTTTTTTGCCTTGTTTCATTGCAGAAAAGCGCGTCGCAAAGAACGCGATGGCGATCAAAATTCAACAGATACCAAATTGTATTTGGAGGAGAGCGTCCTAGAACGTAAACTACCTGAAGCTGATCTCAAAGCCCTTGTCGATCTTCCAGCTGGCTTGGACTACAATGAATGGCTGGCCTCACACAGTGAGTATTGCTCAAATCACTTTATCTATATCTTTATCATTATCATTATCATTATCAATTCAATTCAATTCATTTGCAATTTGATTTATTCACATCTATTGTTATCGCTTGATTGGCTCCAGAGAGCCTCGTGACTTGTTTGTAGAGAGACAGAGAGACAGAGAGTGGGAGAGAGTGTAAGAATGAGAGAGAGGGAGCATTGACTGATTACAGTAACTTGGCTAACAAAACGTGCTCAGCAAATTGAAACTGCAATCGTTTTGAACAGCTAACAAAACTGTTTATAGAGCTGCCCAAGTGGAAATTCTAGAAAGACGAATTATTATTATGAGCAAGAGCAATGAGTTAGTTAGAAGTACTAAACATATTGTTACTTAGAGAAAGCCTAGAGATTTTAGAACAGTTTAAATAAAAAGACAAAATATTCTACAAATTGAAACTATATATTCTAATGGAAGTAATAAAATGGAATGGAAGTCAGTTGGAAGAAGAAGTTCAGAAGAAATTTCATTCGTATTAAGTTAAACAACAGATTACTTGATTCGATTAAGTAGAAAGATATTCTATAAATGCCTAATTAATATAATTCTAATGAAAGCATAGAGAAGTTAGCTTGAAGAAGTTCAAGAAAAGTCTTATTCTAATAAGTGTATAGAGAAGTTCGAATAATATTAAGTAGAAAGACTACAAATCGTATTAAGGTAAAGAGAAGTTTAACAGATTACTTGATTCAATTAAGTAGAGAGATATTCTATAAACTCCCAATTAATATTCCAGTAATGAAAGCATAGAGAAGTTAGCTTGAATAAGTTCAAGAGAAGTCTTATTCTAATGGGCGAATAGAGAAATTAGACTCATATTAAGTAGAAAGACTACAGTTAGCATGCTTATGAAAGTATAGAGCAGTTAATTGACAGAAGAAGTTCAAAGGCAAACCAACGCGAGTATAAGAGAAGTTCAACAGATTGAGATTAAGTAACAATTAACAGAGATATGCTAGAAATTGGATGAAATTTTAATTAAATAAAGTTATTTAGTTGAGGAAGAAAGTAAACGAATTAAAACTTAAAACCTTTCTATAAATTCTAATGAATTACTTTAACAAATGATTGTTAACAATATTAAATAATATTTAAATAATATGTAAACTTTTTCTGGAACCTAAGAGTCGTCTCTAACATAAGTATCTATCTGTATTTTGCTTACTAAAGTTCACAACTGACATTGTAATACTTTTGAGGAATACTTGTTTAAGTAATCGATAGACTAAGCTTACCCCCCAACCCCCTGATCCCCTTTTCCTCCACCCTTTTAGATGCTTAGTAATAGTACCAGCTGTTGGTTAGTTAGTCAACCAATGGGAGGTACTTTTAATTAATGGCTTATCCCCCCCTCCCCTCCATCTCTCCCTTCTCCCTGTGCCATTGACTTACATCATCAGCTGTTAACCAAATTTGTGGGAGATTACATCATTCGGTTTGGTTTATTGTTAATCTATTGAAAAATGATAGATACGCAAATAGAAATGTTGTAAATAATTGGCAATGTTTCAGCAATTTGTATCGTACATTAGCTATTCCCTGCTGTAGTACCCCTCGCCTCCCAGAACCCTTCCTACCCTTCCTTCCCTTCCTTACATTGCGTCATAATCTTGTGATTGAGTGTGATTCGGAGAAGAGGTTTACATCTATGTATTACATCATTCTGAGAAACAAAAGAAGACGACACTTGATTGCAAACCCCCTTTTGTCTCTCTCTCTCTCTGTTGCTGTCTGTGGAAAGTGAACTCATCATATGGATTATTTAGCTCCCCCGCTGTCTTCTCCAATAGCGCTAACAATGCAATTGGGTCTGACGTAATATCATACACCCGAAATTCCCCTTTTTATCGCTATGCCTTAACCTTGACCTTATATACGATGCGAGTTGTGTTTGCTTATCAAACAGCTGTCAAGTGATAATGATAAGGCAGTTCTCTCTCCACCCCCTTTCTCTCTCTCTCGCAGTTTCTCACTCAATCTTTCCTGTTTTTGTATTTCGCATTGTCTCTTTGCTTCGATTGCTCTCACTCTTTTAATTGTTTGTCTTATTCTGCATTTTCATCATTTGCTTTTATCCTTTGCTTCTTGCTATTGTTCATTATTTCGCTCTTTCCTTCTCGCTCGTTGCTTCTCTCTCTGTCTCTCTCTCTCTCTTTCTTTATAATTGTGTATTGCTCAAACCCCTTTCCCTTCTCTCTCTCCCTCTTTCTCTCTCTCTTTCTTTCTCTCTCTTTCTCTCTCTCTCTTTCTCTCTCTTTTTCTCTCTCTCTTTCTCTCTTTCTCTTTTTCTCACTCTCTCTCAATCTCAACTGATTTTCTTCCCAAATATCAATTTATTCATGGTTTGTGATATAAATTGATTCTGCATTTAAATTTTATTCATTTTCTAATTATTTAATTTTTCGAAAATTTGTCGATTTTTGCATAGATACCCCTTTACACTTTTTCGATAACTTTAAGCTCTCACAACTTGCTCAAAACTCAACTGATTTTCTTCTCGATTATCAATTTATTCATGGTTTGTGATCTAAATTGATTCTGCATTTAAATTTTATTCATTTACTAATTATTTAATTTTTCGAAAATTTGTCGATTTTTGCATAGATACCCCTTTACACTTTTTCGATAACTTTAAGCTCTCAAAACTTCCTCAAAACTCAACTGATTTTCTTCTCGATTATTAATTGATTCATGGTTTGTGATTTAAATTGATTCTGCATTTAAATTTTATTCATTTTCCAATTATTTAATTTTTCGATAATTTGTCGATTTTTGCATAGATACCCCTTTACACTTTTTCGATAACTTTAAGCTCTCACAACTTTGTTAAATCTCAACTGATTTTCTTATCGATTATCAATTTATTCATGGTTTGTGATTTAAATTGATTCTGCATTTAAATTTTATTCATTTTCCAATTATTTAATTTTTCGAAAATTTTTCGATTTTTGCATAGATACCCCTTTACACTTTTTCGATAACTTTAAGCTCTCACAACTTGCTCAAAACTCAACTGATTTTCTTCTCGATTATCAATTTGTTCATGGTTTGTGATCTAAATTGATTCTGCATTTAAATTTTATTCATTTTCCAATTATTTAATTTTTCGAAAATTTGTCGATTTTTGCATAGATACCCCTTTACACTTTTTCGATAACTTTAAGCTCTCACAACTTTGTCAAAACTCAACTTATATTCTTCCCAAATATCAATTTATTCATGGTTTGTGATTTAAATTGATTCTGCATTTAAATTTTATTCATTTTCTAATTATTTAATTTTTCGAAAATTTGTCGATTTTTGCATAGATACCCCTTTACACTTTTTCGATAACTTTAGGCTCTCACAACTTGCTCAAAACTCAACTGATTTTCTTCTCGATTATCAATTTATTCATGGTTTGTGATCTGTGATCTAAATTGATTCTGCATTTAAATTTTATTCATTTACTAATTATTTAATTTTTCGAAAATTTGTCGATTTTTGCATAGATACCCCTTTACACTTTTTCGATAACTTTAAGCTCTCAAAACTTCCTCAAAACTCAACTGATTTTCTTCTCGATTATCAATTGATTCATGGTTTTTGATTTAAATTGATTCTGCATTTAAATTTTATTCATTTTCCAATTATTTAATTTTTTGAAAATTTGTCGATTTTTGCATAGATACCCCTTTACACTTTTTCGATAACTTTAAGCTCTCACAACTTGCTCAAAACTCAACTGATTTTCTTCTCGATTATCAATTTATTCATGGTTTGTGATATAAATTGATTCTGCATGTAAATTTTATTCATTTTCCAATTATTTAATTTTTCGAAAATTTTTTCGATTTTTGCACTTTTTCGATAACTTTAAGCTCTCACAACTTTGTCAAATCTCAACTGATTTTCTTCTCGATTATCAATTTATTCATGGTTTGTGATCTAAATTGATTCTGCATTTCTGCATTTAAATTTTATTCATTTTCCAATTATTTAATTTTTCGAAAATTTGTCGATTTTTGCATAGATACCCCTTTACACTTTTTCGATAACTTTAATATCTCACAACTTTGTTAAATCTCAACTGATTTTCTTCTCGATTATCAATTTATTCATGGTTTGTGATCTAAATTGATTCTGCATTTAAATTTTATTCATTTACTAATTATTTAATTTTTCGAAAATTTGTCGATTTTTGCATAGATACCCCTTTACACTTTTTCGATAACTTTCGATAACTCTCTCTCTCGCTCTCCACCTCTCTCTCTCTCTCTCTCCCTCTCCACCTCTCTCTCTCCCTCTCCACCTCTCTCTCTCTCTCTCCCTCTCTCTCTCTTTTCTCTATCTTTCTCTCTCTCTCTCTCTCTCTCTCTCTCTCTCTCTCCGTCCCCTTCCCTCTCTCTCCCTCTCTCTTCTCTCTCTCCCTCCCTTCCCTCTCTCTCTCCCTCTCTCTCTCTCTCTTCCTCTCTCTCCTTCTCTCTCTCTCTCTCTTCCTCTCTCTCCTTCTCTCTCTCTCTCTCTCTCTCCTTCTCTCTCTCTCTCTCTCTCTCTCTCTCTCTCTCTCTCTCTTTCTCTCTCTCTCTTTCTCTCTCTCTTCTCTCTCTCTCTCTCTCTCTCTCTCTCTCTCTCTCTCTCTCTCTCTCTCTCTCTCTCCCTCTCTCTCTCACCTTCTCTCTCTCTCCCTCTCTCTCTCTCTCTCTCTCTCCCTCTCTCTCTATCTCCCTCTCTCTCCCACATTCCTATTCATTCTCACTCTACGCTTATTTGCCCATTATCCTCCTCCTTATTCTCTGTTTTCCAACTCTCACTCATGCTCTCTTCAATCATCTGTATCTTCCAGCTCTCGCTCTCTTCGAGCACGTTAACTTGGTCTATGGAACTATTAGTGAATTTTGTACACAATCCGGTTGCGCAGACATGACGGGACCAGGCAACAGGTAAGCGGCGTCTCAATAATCAATTGATTGCATCGTTTAATGCATATGCAATTGTGATTGCAGAACGTACTTATGGTTCGATGAGAAGGGGAAGAAGACGCGGGTGGCAGCGCCGCAGTATATTGACTATGTGATGACCTTCACGCAGAAGACGGTCAGCGATGAGTCGATATTTCCAACCAAATACGCGAACGAGTTCCCAGGATCGTTCGAGTCGATAGCCCGGAAAATATTACGCTTGCAATTTCATGTGATAGCGCATCTGTATGCGGCGCATTTCAGAGAAATCGCGCTGCTCGGCTTGCACACCCATTTAAATTTGACGTTCATGCACCTCACGGCCTTGCATCGCCGCTTCAATTTGATTGACGAGAAGGAGACGGACGTGCTGCGTGATCTTGAGGTGGCACTGCGCCTCACCGACGACAACAGCAGTGTTTGTGGACAGGACTCGGCCGCTGAGTCCGGCTCCAACTGTGAGCAGTCGCAACAGCAGCAGCAGCAGCAGCAACATCACAACAGTAGCAGCAACTCATCTGCGGAGGCGTTGCATGTCAATTCACAACAACAACAACAACAAAGCACCTGCGGCAACTCGTCGTTATCAACAACAACAACAGCAGCAGCAGCAGCAACAACAACGCCATCTGTGATCGATGGCGACGCCGCTGCTCCGCCAATTTGCACGCAACCTGAGGCTGGAGCAGCGGGTAAACCACTTGGCAGCGGTGGTTTGTTGGGTGGCATACTGGGCGATTTGACGAGCGGTGAATTTGGTGATACAACACGTTATTGTACATCGGCAGTGCCGCCACATGGTGGGGCAGGTGCAACGTTAGACACAACGGCGGCAACAAATGGCGCTGGCGCATTACATTTAAATTTTAGCAACAATAACAGCAACAATCACAATTTGAATCATTATCATCATCATCATCCACATCATCATCACCATCATCATCATCATCCACACAACACCCATCTGCAGCATCATCTGCAGCAAGCCACATCCCAAGCAGCGGCCGCGGCCGCAGCCGCGTCAGCGCAGTCAACGCAACACAGCGGCCTCATACAATGCAATGTGGCGGGTGCGGCAATCTCTGCGGCGGGGGGAGGCGCCAACGTTGGCAATAGCAGCAGCAACAACACTACAGCAACTACATAGTGCGACTGCTGCAGTAGCAGCAGCAACAACAACCACAGCAACAACAAAAACAAAACAAATACAACAACAAAAGAACATTAGAAATATTAGAATTACGCAAAAATGTTATTTAATGTTATTACTTCTATGATCCTAAAGTTGAAAATATTGTAAAAATAATAAAAAAAAAAACAAAAAACAAAAGAGAGCAACACAATTATCGATAGTTGACTATCGATTTGCAGTTGATAGTTGCGTAGTTTCATAGAGCACACACACGTTCAGTCTTGACTCTAGAGTTGCATATATAAATGTATTGATAGTTAGACAGAGAGAGAGAGAGAGAGAGAGAGATAGCAAGAGCTGCAAGCTTAGAATTAGAAAGAGAGACAGAGAGGGGTCTTCGGCTATGCAAGACGCTAAGCTTTATAAAGTATTACCAGCCCCTCGATCCATCCCCCACAACTTTTACAAACACTTCTACAGACAGTTGAATAGGCAAAGCCTAAAAGGCCACAAAAATTGCACTTGACAAGAGGAAAACCTAAAGAAAAGCGAAAAGCTAACAAATAAATAAATAAATAAATTGTTTAAGTACACACTGGCACGGTTGCACGGTCACACTGGCAGCTTAAACTACCTAGCAAATGATGCAAACAAAATACATCTACTATATATATATATATATATATATATATATATATGAATCTAGCTATATCTGTCGATCATTTCAAGCAAACCCATGATAATAATATACCTCACGAGAATATTTAAATGTGCATAACATTAAGTATTTGAATTATTTGTAAATGTTTATGTTAAGTATATTGAAAAACTCTTTGGCCTTAAAACTGTTTGTCGTCAATTTATGTGAAAGAGAAAATGATAAAAGAAAACAAAAAAAAAACAAATTACAATGATTTGTATACAACAAATTAAGCATATTTCAACAGTATTATGCACATTTAAATATTTGTATGTTGATAACGACATAATGAAAGCTACAAATAAAATATAAAAACTAAAAAAAAAAAATTAGATATGTTGTATATAAGTATATATATTTATATATATATTGTATTTCTCGGTTCCCGTCTTATCGGTGTAATTATTATTTTTGGAGGTTCGTTATTTTATCTCTCTCGTTCGCTAAGCTTTCAAGAATTCCTAAAACATGAAAAGGAGATTTGCTTCAGGCCTTGAACTTAACTTAACTGTGCACTTGAACTTCTTACTTGCCTCTAACACGGAATGTTGCACCAACTTTTAGCCAAAAAGTACACACACAAAAAAATAAAAAGAAAAATATTTATAGTAATTAAAAAAATGCTGTTAAAACTGAAATGAAAATAACGACTTGACATACCAAAGGCAATGAAGCTAATTTACTTTAAAGTTGCAAATTAATGAAGAACAAACAAAAAATTACTAAAGAAAACTAAAGTTCAGTGTATATTAGATTGTTGTATGTGCGTGTGTGTGCATGTGTGTGTGTGTGTGTGTGTCTGTATGCGTGTGTGTGTGTGTGTTGGTGTATGTGCTTCTGTTTAGCTGATGTAGTTTCCAACCCAGACAACACTCATTATTCATTCAGCCAACAGTCCAGGCTTAAGCTATCCTAACTGAAACCAAACGCAACCTAAACTAACCCAATATACACATAATGTTTTAGATCTGTTGACACCTTAAAAGATACAAAATATGAGCGAAATGATGTGAAAGATGTGAAGATAATTAAATGCAACGGGATATGTTGGAATCTTGAGATTCTTGAGCGAGTTCCCCAATGGAATTAAAGCAAACAAATACATTTTACGAAGAAAGACAACAGCAACAAATGAAAACAAAATAACACAAACAAACAAACAAAAAAAAATATATATATATATATGAAAACAAGAAACAAAATGCAAAAATGATAATAAAATAAACTGTTATGTTCAATTTAAAAACAACAACAACTGAGTTATTTCTATTCTTATTATTTGCAGAAATATTTTAAAGAATTCTCAATTCAGTGCAGAAAGTGTTTATTATATTTATTTATAGTTTTATTTGTTATTCTGATCGATTTGATGTGAGTTTCGGCTTACAGCAAGATTGCTAAGTGAGGTTAGGTTCATTATATGTTTGTTTAGTGAGATTAGGTTTATTTTAGCGTTCAATATTACATTAATTATTCAGAGTTGATTTTGTTATAGTGAAAGTAAGTATATAATTTATAACTGATAACTGATATAATTATAACTGAGGCTAATGCTGATTTAGAACTGTCTACAACTCGTGTAGTATGATTTGAAATACTACATAAGAATAACAACAAATTCTAGCATCACGTCAATGTATTTACTAACAAATATAAATACATATTCATATCAATTATTCTGTGCAAATATTGTTATCAATGTACTACATCAAGAGGCTTTCTTTTTCACTTGATTTTCACTCATAAATCTGTATGAATTTGGAAAATCACACACACACACACACACACATAAGCGTTAATATGAATAGAATAAGAGCGTGTGAACATACATACATATACATATACATACACATATACATACTTAAGTTGATGCATACATACTTATGCACATGGTTTCCAGTTCCCGTTCCAGTCGCAAACACAGTCGCTTAAGGAAGAGTGAATACTCTTAAATCTCTTTCACTTATATAAAAGATATATTTTATTTTTGCATTATAGATAATAATTAACTGAGTTTACATAGATAGTTAAGCATCAACTTATAGTTGTTTTAAACAAAGTTTTTAACGTATACTTTATATGCATTAAGTATCTACTTAACTCTTTAATGTTACACAGCTACTGAGCACCCAGTAATACTCTCTGTAAGTGTATCGAAATTTGCCACACTCAGGCTTTAGCAGATTGACGAATTGTGCTCGCATTGGAAACTCTCGCAGTTCAGTTAGGTTTGAAAACGCAAGCGAGGCGAGACGTAGTTCTCCCTAATTCAATTAGGGATCGGTATATTTGCAGTGATACGTAATTCCAGATAAGAAAAATGCGGTACGTTTGGCTGATCCTCGTAGTGCTTATCTATGAGGTCTCTGGACAGGCGCCGCCGGGACATCGTAGCAGGTACGAACCGAACTGGGCGAGCTTGGATCAGAGACCGTTGCCCCGATGGTATGATGAGGCAAAGGTCGGCATATTTCTGCACTTTGGCGTCTACTCAGTGCCCAGTTTTGGATCGGAATGGTTCTGGACCAATTGGATAAGTAAGTGCTGGGTATATTTAAATTTCAAATAAAATAGAA
This sequence comes from Drosophila macrospina, assembly GCA_035042075.1. Classification (NCBI taxonomy): domain Eukaryota; kingdom Metazoa; phylum Arthropoda; class Insecta; order Diptera; family Drosophilidae; genus Drosophila; species Drosophila macrospina. Next base: position 6,041,506 of record JAWNLW010000591.1, read on the forward strand.
ATCAAATTAAATAATTATTAATAATATGAAAATAAAATAATAACAAATTTAATAATCATAATAACTAATTAACTAAACAACAGCAATCATAAATACATTAAAGTGCTAACGATAAAGATATCGATTACTGTTCTTACAGATCTGCGCAATCCGGATTACATACGCTATATGCAAAGGAACTATAAACCCGACTTTACCTATCAACAATTCGCGGATCAATTTACCGCCGAACTGTTCAATGCCACACAGTGGGCCCTGCTTTTTCGCGACAGCGGTGCCAGGTAACTCGTTCAATTAATCAGTTATAGATACAGTTAATGCAGATATATGTACATATATATATATGTCTCTAGATATGTCGTATTGACCAGCAAACATCACGATGGCTACACGTTGTGGCCGTCCAAGTATAGTTTCGGCTGGAATTCATGCGATGTGGGACCCAAGCGGGATATTATCAGTAAGTGAAAACTACAGTCGTACCTCGCTATGATGATTTAATTTACATAGGAAAGTGCTACTGTACTACAGAAAAAACATCTATATCTATAATCTACTTACATGATTCATATGCAATATATTAATGAATTTAATTTGCTCTCATTTACAAATCCTAGAGGAACTGGCAGCAGCTGTACGGAGCGTTACGGATCTGAAATTCGGACTGTATTATTCGCTGTTCGAGTGGTTCAATCGTTTGTGGATCGATGATAAGTTGCATCTGCTGTTGCAACAGCACTTTGTGGACCATAAGGTGAGGCCAGAGCAAATGGAGTTGGTGGAACAGTATTTGCCGGAGATCATATGGTCGGACGGGGATTGGGAGGCCCCGGCCAAGTACTGGAAGTCCGAGCAGTTTATTGCCTGGCTCTACAATGACAGCCCAGTGAGGGATACGGTGGTGACCAATGATCGTTGGGGCTTTGGCACGGCCTGCTTGCATGGTGACTTTTATAACTGTGCGGATCGGTTTAATCCCGGCGTGCTGCAGACCCACAAATGGGAGAATGCATTCACATTGGATCGCACCAGCTGGGGACAGCGCTTTGATGTTACTCTTTCCGACTTTATGAGCTCCAAGGATGTCATCAAAGGTAGGAATTACAGTAAATAAATAGCTAAATTATATGGAACGAATTTATATTTGCAGAGATTGTCACCACGGTCAGCTGTAATGGCAACGTCCTGATCAATGTGGGACCCACCAAATATGGCACCATCCTGCCCATATTCGAGGAGCGTCTGCGGGACATGGGACGCTGGCTGAAGATCAACGGCGAGGGCATCTATAGCAGCAGTCCATGGATCTATCAAAATGATACCCTAACACCCAATGTGTGGTACACCCGAGGCCAACAGACTGGCAATGCCAGCGCTGTTATCTACGCCTTTGTCCTGGAATATCCTTACGATACCAACGAACTGGACATCTATCCTTTTGGCAAGGAAATCACCATCTTTCACAACGTTCTCCTCACGGGCCTGGATTTGGGCAGCGATACCGATGTCCTCAATAAGAGTACCACTGAGATTGTTATGCTGGGCATGCAGGATACAAAGCTATCGGTTTGTACATCAATTTTCCCGCCATTCATAATATGAACTAACTGCTGCCATTCACAGTGGACGTCGAGTCACAATAAAGTGCATATCGCTTTTCCGCCCAAGCATCACATCGATAAAAGAGGGCTGGACTACGCTTGGACCTTCAAAATAACTATAGCTTAAATCATTCATTCTATATTTTAATATTTGTGTAACATAAATAATTTTATTTTTATCTAAACTATTAGTATACTTGCTTCATTTAAAATTATATTTTTCGGTTATTTGCGAATAAAAGCAGCTGGTCACACTGCTTATCAAACACGCGCGCTTCTTGAAGTTTTTATTTTTATAATTTCTCATTTTTTTAATCGGAAGAGATATGGAGGAAGTATTCAGGAAACTGCATTCCAAATTTGGTGACCCTAGCTCTTAGTTGCTGATCTGGATGCGTTCATTGCAGACAAACTTTTTGTCTAAGTTCCCTTCTTGTAGAAGACTGGTCACATTGTTTATCGTCTAAGCGATATATCGTTAAGTCAAACATCTCTAGTCTGATTGGCACAACAAACGCGAAAAGTTGCGATTTTCTTGGGGCGCTGGTTAATTCCGTGAATGCTGTAAACAAATTACGAAATTTGTGTTAAATGATAAGCGACCTTGGCTCCGTTCTTGGCAAATAATAAAAAAGTTGGCTGCAAGCTTTTGAAATAACATTAAATTAAAAGAAATTAAAAGTTGAACAAGTGCAGGGGCAGCAAAAATACCAATACAACAAATTCTCAGAGAGCGTGCGCGTGTCAGGGAGTGCGAGAGTCTAGTACAGAGTGGGAGAGCGAGAGAGCAGGGCCTGCGGGCGTAGGTGCGAGTGTGTGAAACGCTCTTATCATTTATGCGGCAATTGTTTTTGTTGTGGCTGCGACTCGTTTGTCCAGTTGCATCAAAATTTGTCTTCCATATTTGCAAAAGTAAATAACTAAAAGTGAAAACAATACATCTTCCGTTATGTAAACAGTTAGAACAACAACGAAGGCCACCTGTCGTGTGCGCACTGACTGCAGAGCTACTTGTGCTTAGTCAGGCGTGAATTATGAGGCGCTGAATGTGGCAATCATTTATTGCGTCTAATTAGCGTTGATTTGTGATCGCCTTGCGAACAATTATCAATGGATTAGTTAACTTCTTCATTTGCTAGCACATAAAGTCAAAACAATCAATGCGTCATAGTATGAGTGTGTGCTTAAAGAGTACGGCTTAGGGTGGAGAACAAGAGAGAAAACAAACAAAAAATTGTGTGCGCGCCGTTATCTAGAGCGTTGCCACCTAGTTACATGCTAATGTGAAATGAATGTTGGCCTCAGCGTTTTCTTTTATAGAATAGGAGATATAATTATTAAATATTTAAAGAATCAAATTATTTAAAGTAAAATTAATTTCAGATTGTAAAAAATAAGTAATTAAATAATGTAATCAAGTGTAGTCAATGAGCTCTCCGAACTGTTTGAATACATAACGAAAACTCGACAACCCTAAAAATATCTCTGAGCAAAGGCAACTCCACTGTCAAGAGCGCGCACTAGCTGTTTCTCTCACTCTCTTGTCTCTCTCAACCCGTTGCCATACGTCACTTTTAGCCAAAACACACTTGCGACTGGGCTCTTTCAGTCTTAACTGTGTCTACTGGCGTGAGTAAGCGTTTGCAGTGCGTACGGCAATCAGCAAAAGCGACGCGTGTTAAGAATTAAAATAATATAGAATGAAAAAACTCGGATAAAGCTTTGTAAAAACAGAGTTCAATATCAACAGTGACTAAGAAAAGTGAATAGCAAGTGCAAGTGCAGTGAACCAGTCCCATCCATCGGACGGTGCCCTTGAATCTAAACGTATGTGTGCCTGTATGTATGTGTGTGTCCGTGTCTGTGCCTGCGTTGGGTGATATTTCCAAAAATGTTCAACATAAAAGTAAAAATACAAGTTTATAAATACAACAATGCATAGCAAAATTCGATTAACAACAAAAGCAACCTTGAAAAAGGCAAAACGGCGGCTGACTTGGCTATTTCTGTTTTCAAGTGGAATCGCTTCAATTGTGTTCCATGTGTGCCTCTGCCCAATAAGAAAAGCAACGGCAACAACTGAGAGCGGCCAGAACAATTGAACATGTCGTCGCATGGTCATTAACACGACGACGAGTCTCTGTCCGTTGCCGTGTGCGTCTGTGTGTATGTGTGTGTGTGTGTGTGTTTGTATATCGCTCTGTCTGTTTCGTGCGTGTATTCTTGATTTCTTTATGTAATTTTTAACATTTCTTTTATTCCAACGTAGGCGTGCAGGAATTTGCGTATACGCATAAAGCGCAGCAATCGCAGCAGTCCCCCAGTGAAAAACGTAGCAGGAAATAGTAGTAGAAAAGGTAGTAATCATGCCGCGCTCGTAATTAACTAATTAAAAAAGTGATAGAACGGGTAGAACGGGAACGGTGTTGTCCCAGTCCACTAAACTAATAGAACACCCGAAAAACGTAGTCAGTATTTAGCCAAGCTTAATATGACATCATACGCAAATGACACAACGACTACGGCAGCAGCCCCAGCAACAACAGCAACAACAACCAACGCAGGAGCAGAAGCAGTGTCAGCGGCATCAGTAGCCACAACAGGAGCGTCTGCAGTTGACGCAACTACTGTGCAACACAACAAGCAAATGTCCAGCAATAACAACAACAGTCGCTATGACGAGGACGACAATAGCAGCTTGGATGGCCGTGAAAAAGCCGACACGACGCCCGAGAACATCAAGAAGATTGCCGAGATCATAAGTGACAAGGAAGCAGCGGCCGCAGCAGCAGCGATGCCTAGTTCACCTACGCAACGACTGCAGCAGCAGCAGCATCAACTGCATGCGTCGGGCTTTGTGGGACTTGGGGCAGCCATCGATGAGTCAAACGTCAAGTTCTGCCTTGGCAAACCGCCGCCGTCACCAGCTGAAAAAGGTGAGCAAATCCAAAAAGAGTTGCGGTTTCTCTCGCTGTCACAGTCGACGTCGCTGTTGACAAAAGGCAGCAACAATAACGAGAAACAGCAACAACAAGAACGCTTTGCCAATATGCTAGCGTCATTATTCATGAGCTTATTGTTGTTGCTGTTTTTGTTGCTTGTTGCTTGTTGCTTGTCTCTTTTTATCTTGCTTTTAATTTGAATTTTTAATGAAGCTATTTGGCGAGTTTTGGCCACGGCTTAAGCGCGAATATTTATTGCACTAGTCATGCCAAACATACACACACAAACAAACACAACACACACCCATGAAAGAACAAACGGAAAAAGACAGCAGTTGCACAGTGGGACAAGGGTTTGAGTTGCAGCTGCAAAATAACTGCAACGTTTATGTAGAATTTTAAACATATTCAAAATATCTTTTTCCATTTATTAAACTGTACATTTGCTGGAAAGTCTACAAGCAGCAAATATACTCTTTTTAAAAAAGCAACAAAACAGTAAAATTACAAGATGATCACTGAAAATAATCACCAGATCCGTTGCCGATCAGAACAGTATATAATCTAAATACTTTTATTTTGCTCTGACAAAATCGAAATACTTAAAAATTCATTTGTTATATCTCAAGTATGTATATCTTAAAATAAACCCAATCAAATAACATGACGAAATATGAATATACAAGAAATATTTGAAATTTCTCAATATTTTTAATCATATTATGTTTTTGGTCGTGAACGTGGTCTAATCAAGCGTGCGTAGACATTATCAATTTGGGCACAAGGCCATTTGTAGTATTTTTGGCAAGTTGCCCATCGTTGTTTATATAGTATATTATATATATATATATATATATTGATATCATGACATAATGAAATTGCAAATCTTTCGCATATAATAATAAAATTCCAATTCCTGTGATTGCAATGCGAGTAATTGTTTAAATGAAAACATTTGTTGCATCAATTCTTTGGAATTCAATTGCTCTGTTTGTTGTATGAAGTTGCAACAATCTCAACTAAAGATCGGATGACATAATCAATCGTTCAGCTGCTCTGCCAGTTGTCAGCTTTTCCAAAGTAATCCACCTGTAGTTCCCATAGTTCCGTCCCTCTCGAGGTCTATTTAAACCATTTCTATGCTGTCATAACTTTTATCGGTCTTTTTAAGTTTTTTGACGGACACAAATCTTACACAATCGGCGAGTTGTTGTCATTATCTGCCATTTTTTTTTTACCCATAAGAGAAAAAGAAAACAATCTTAAATGAGTTTTGGCTTATGAGTCAGCGCCTCCAACAATGATCGTTTGAGAGAGGGGAGACTATTTTGTTATAGCCAAGTTTTTGCAATGTTTTCGCGCTAAGACACTCAGAGGTAAACAAGTTGTAATGATTGAGCTGTACTACATTTGATATCTCAGAAGATCTGCACAATATCTAGCGATATTTAACGATCTTATAAATATTCGCAGCTAATGAAATGTACACAGTTGAAATCTTTACAGATCTGTTGATTAGATTATTGCCCACATCATTGAATAAATAAATATTATGGAGAAATATTACCCCTATAACCTCTATCCGCATGTAATACTTGACCCAGTATCCAGTATCAGAGCCAACTTCAAATTGGTTTTTAGACAAGTTATAACTAGCGACATCTAATCAAAACTTGACAACCTTCATTACAATCAATTCATTGTGGAAATCGCTAATAGATAAATTGCCCAACTAACGGCATAATACCCTGTACTTTGCACTACCGTGAGGTATGCTAGCATTAAATACTTGCTTGTTAATCATAAACTTGTCTTTTAACTTGCAAACAGCTAATCAGCAAACTGATTTGAATTTAGATGCTTTTCTCTTAACAGACTTGCCTTAACTGTGGGCACACAACCACCCTACTGCAGCATTGTAAACAGGGTATTTACAGAACTAAAAGTATTGCAAGTCTTTGTTTAGTTGCTTGCTGCATTATGCAATTTTATTGCAAAGTAGAACAAAAATTTGCTCGCTTTGTTGCCTTACAAAATGATCGATAGCAGTGAAGTGTGGCAGGAAATGTTCCGCTGTTCCACTGTTCCACTATTCCAATATTCCACTAGTTCACTGTGCCATTATTCCACTGTTCCACTATTGAGTGTATAACAGTAATTACGTTGACCAACCAGCATGCCAAAAATTATTGTCTCTGTTGTCAGAGAGTCGAGTCCGTCCGCCGTCAATATTCGTCGAGTTGAGGTATTCACTTTAATGACGTTGTTGTGTCAAGTGGCAGTGTTACAGTTGTAAGCATTTCGCAAAACTATTTGCCGTGTAACGCAATATCGACTACAGAAATACCCTATATAACTATATATATATAATATACGATTTAATTAAATATAAAACTTATGTATTAAATATTAAATATGCTTCCCAATTAGACTATTAATAATCTATTGTAATATATCTTTCATAATTTTATTTAACATTACTAAGTATCTGCTAGTCGATCAGTAATAACTGATCCATTTTCTTTTACCTTTTTTAAACTTTTTTTGTTTGCTACGTGCGCTTTTACTTTTTGCAACAAATAAATAATAATAAAATTGTTAACTATTTTGTTTTCTGATTGTTGCAACTTGAAGCCATTATTTTGTTTTGTTTTGTCCGTTTTTGTGTTTTTGTTGTTGTTGTTGTTTGGAAAGTTGTTCGCTGGAAATTGAAGGGTCCACCGCCTGCTGTTAAGTTGGGAAACTCTCTTCTAAATTGCGTGTACTTAACTATTTCCGAAATACCCATAGAAAGAGCAATTAATGGAGCGATTGCGATTGACAAGCGCCAATATCTATAGCATTGCTTATTTTTTTTTAGACTCTGAACTAAAAGTTCAAAGTCTATTAGGTTTGACGAAGGCGAAATGTGCGTAACAGGCAGAAGGAGGCGTGGCAGACCCTATAAAGTATATATATTCTTGATCAGCATCAACAGCCGAGACGATATAGCCATGTCCGTCTGTCCGTCTGTCCGACTGTCCGTCTGTCCGACTGTCCGTCTGTCCGTCTGTATGAACACCTAGATCTCAGAGACTATAAGAGCTAGAGTAACCAAATTTGGTGACAACACGTGTATTGTTTGCAGGCAGATCAAGTTTGTTTTAGATTTTTGCCACGCCCCCTTCCGCCCCCGCAAATCGAAAAAAACGTATTACTGAAGCTACCGACTTTAGATTTAATTCAGATTTGGTACATATGGAGGATGTCCTATTTGTGGACGTTTTCTGAAAATTTCAGCACGATCGGTTCATAAACATAGAAGATATTAAGGAATGAATGATCAGCAGGTTCATGGCACCTCTGCGGCCAAAATTACTTTAGTTAGAACAACAACAACAACAAGAAACGCCGCAAAGGCGCGAGTTCGAATCCCACTGCTGACAATTCCAAAATACATTTTTTAATAACTATAAATTAATTACTTTTATTTTATTTATACATATAATATTAATTTTGCCTTATTTGTCAGAAAATGTTGAGAATTCAAGAGAAAGTAATAACCAAATTTCGTTAGAAAATCGTATATATATATATATATATATATATGACAAATCCAAAAACTCGTGCTGTAGTTCAGAGTCTCCCACAGTCGTACCCCGACTGTAGCTTTCTGACTTGTTTTTATTATATTTAATTTTTAGTATACAGTTATGAAATGGCAATTGCCTTCTAATTGGGTTCACTAATCGCTTGTCTTACGTCATGCACAGCTTTGAAAGTGGTTAAATGAGTTTGCTTTTAATTTGAAATGCCATTTGAAAGCTTTTACTTAGTTGCCACTCATTGAGAAACAATCAGCAAATGACAACAAATGCTTAAATCTTGGGTTTTTGCAACTGATTATAATATTATTTATATATTTTGAGCAACAGAGAAAGCCCCCATCATCATCAATTGTCAACATTGATTGAGGTCATCGCCTTGTCCACTTTTTGTCGTGCGATGATTCAGTTGATCAGCGCGTGGAGCGTCCACATAATTCAATCTGCACCGTGTAGATTCTGATGCTTGAGAAATTAGAATTGATTGATTCACATTAAAGAGAAGCGAGAAGCTAGAAGCTTACTTTGAATACACGTTCTAAAGCAAGAGAAAGTCTAATAGTTTGTAAAGTATTTCATAGATTTATTCAGAGAAGATAATACTTAATTGAAGCTACTTGGAATAGATTCTAGAAACTGCTTTTATAGCTCATTATAATCATTTAAATTGTCAAGTTAATGTTAGTTCGGATTTCAGTTTTCTCATTTAAATGTTAACGCGTTGTTGGCAACTTTACGTGACTCAGTGTATCTCATATGCAAGTGCTTAACAGGCTAGCAACACTCTGTAATTCGGCTGTTAAGCTACTGTTAAGCTTTGGCAGAGTTCTTCTGCGAAATGTTAGATATCGTCATATTTTTATTCATTAATTTTACAAATTTCCTTAATAAAATACCCATAAATGTATCCATTTATTTGTAGACTAATTTAATTAATTAAAACACAAGTTATTTACAGTCTAAGAGCCGCTTTTGAGCACGTTTCCTGTTTTCAATTCTAGCCCATATTTAATAGAATAATTAGTCATCAAAATTAATTGATTTTTAGCCCAAAAAACAGTCCAAAAATGTTAAGTGAAATCGCGTGTAGCTAATATGGTCAGTTTGAAGTTGAGCGTCGAAACGGTAGACACGTGTGTCCAAGAGTTCCAATTATTATTTGGGGGGGAAAGACGTTCCTCATAGCTGAACGAACTCTAACCTTATAACTTATAACTCTGCCTTATAAATACTACTACATACTATAGATCACAAGTGCCCAGCTCACTCCACAGCCCCACTCTCCCGCTCTCTTTAAAAGACAACAAAACATTTGATTTTCATTTTGCTTTTGCTTTGGCGCGGAAATGTGTAGAAATTCGCTAGCGGACACTGGCGGGGAAATGGCCTTTGTACCAGGTGTGGGTAGCAGGGGGCATCAATTAACATACAGTTACAAGAAAATAACTAACTGCAGTCACTGTAGAAGTCATATATTTTTGGGCGTGTGTCGTATTTTATTCATATATCAATTTCACTATAATTAATTACACAGCTAATTATAAAATCGAATTAATAATTGCTAAAGTGTTAATTATTATTATTTGTTTTCTGTCATTTAAATAGAAATATATTCCCAGATTAAGTTTAAGTTCTACAGAAATTTGACTTGATGAACCCTTAATAATATGTTGTTCTTAATATGATTGAGTTATAGAAGTTAACTCTGCTTAACATTAAGAGAAAGAGAGAGAGAGAGATAGCACATTGCTGTGCTCAATTTACAGTTGTCCCTGCACACAGTTTTCGAGGCGCCCAATTAACCCGCTTGTAGTCTGAACCGCTCGCGTGCTGCACTTGTCTTGTGCTCACTCGCTTGCCACTTGAGTTGTTTTATTGTGTTGTACTGTGTTCAACTGAATACTGAATACTGAATACTGAATTCTTCGCTTGCAAGTCTAGACTCGTTTTCTCCGCTTAAATGGTAATAATAATAACTGTAAATAAATGTTAATTTAATTGTATATCTTTTGCTTCTGTTCCATTGCAGCGACTCTGCTGAGCCGACCGAATCATCATCATTATCATCAAAGCAACAGCAACACCAGCAACGGCAACGGCGACGGCAGCAGCAATAAAGAGATCTCCGCTGCGGACGAAGACGAATCCACGGCATCGAATTCAACAACAACAACAACAGCCACAGCAACAACCACAACAAAGACATCACTGGCCTTCACCATAGATCACTTTGACGCCACGGAGAACGACTCAGCGGCGCAGGCAGCACGCTATAAGAACATGATGGAGCGCTTTCAGAGTCGCCACAGACGTGGTGCCTCCATGTCCAAGCTGGAGACTGAGGGCAGCAACACCAACACAACTACAACAAATGGTTTGCTAGATGCTGCCTCGGCGGCTGCCACGCCCACAAATGAAACGGCAACGCCTGCGGTGAAGCTGCGCGTGCGGGAACGCAGCGCTTCCCGGGTGCGAGACGCCTCCAAGCGGCACAGTTGGTCGCCACGTAGCTCTGGCAGCACAGCAGCGACGCCAGCAGAGGCAGCGCCTCGTGTGGCCAGCAGAACAAAGCAGTTGCAGTCGCAGTCGCAGTCCCAGACACAGACGCAGCCAGCACCGCCAAAGGGTACCGCCAATCTGTTGGCCAATCGCACCACACAGTTTACGCCACGGTCGACGGCCATGCAGATGGCGCTGCAGCAGGTGGAGCTGCTGTGTCCGCATCCGCCGCTGGACGATGTGAAGCAGCAGCTGCAGGAGGAGGAGGATGCGGTGAGTGAGGCGGGCACCTACACCCTGGATGGGGATAACTATACGGAGGAGCAGAAGGATCTCATGAACATCGATAGGAATGCAGCTGCTGCGGCCAAGCTGCGACCCAAGCAGCTGGCGGTGAAGTCCAGCCGGGCCAGCAATGTGCTGGAGGTGAACTATTACCACGAGACGCCGCAGCAGGAGCAGAAGGGGATCAGCAGCGCGACGGGCGCCTATTTGGAGCAATTAAAATCGCGTGTACAGCGACAGCAACCACAGCAATCCCATCAGCCGCAGGCACCACCGACCCCACCATCGCCACGGACACGGACACCAGCTGCCGATGTGGGTTGCTTCACCAGCGTCACCACGAGCGGTGTGCTGGCCAAACAACGTGCCTTGGACACGCATCCGAAGCTGACGCGGCACACGCACAGTTTGTCCACATCACAGATCGACAGCTCCGAGTATGTGAGCAACGAGGCGAAGTTAAAGCATGCCCAGGCAATGGCCGGCAGTGCCACAGATCGACAGAAGGCCGAGTATCGCCTTAATGTGTTCACCACCAGCACCACACAGCAACATCATCCACAGCATCATCATCCGTTGCCCGAGACGCCAACGACGCCCACAATGACGGAGGCAGCGCTGCTGCAGTCGGCGCCAACGAAACAGGATTGGATTCAGGAATGGGCACGCAATGCACGTGCGCGCAGTCTGGCCCAGGATGTCAGCAGCAGCTCCGCCAGTCGACGCAAGCAACAGGCCCAGGCGCAGGCACAGGTCAGCAAGTGTTTCTATCTGTAGATTTATAGGATGACAGAGAGAAGGCCAGGCAGGGAATTAAGTAGCAATAAGCAGGTCCCTCTCTTCCTGCTCTCAGAGAATAGACATTCGAGAATCCTTTGAGATTCAGGCATATAGAATATAGGAGAATATATCGATTCTCAACAGGAGCTGACAGAGCAGTGAGAAATGTTGCTCTCTCTCTCTCTCTCTCTCGACTTCCCATCTCTCTGCTGTCAGAGAATACTCTGGTCACAGCTGAAACTATTGATCGATAGAAGAGTGAGTAGCTTACAGCAGGAACTGCCGACTTCTCTGGCCAAAGCACTCGACTAATCCTTGCAAGCTCATGTCGCTAGCAGATGAGATCGAGCAAGAAGAGGAGCTGTTAGCTAACTGCTTAAGCGACAAGCGCTGAAGGGAATAGTGAGTCAGTCTACTGTCTACTTGCCTACTTAGATCCACTTAAAGTGAAGGTATCGAGGCACACATCGGCTAATCTCTGTCGAATAACCTAAGCTAAGAGTATCAAAGCATCAATCGACTAGAATCAACTACTTGAAATTTCCTTTTCTTTGGCAGCTGATGACACGCAGCTACAACTGCGCGGACACGGGCGCTGGAGCGGATTCGCTGACCGATGATAGCCTCAGTTTGTACAATCAACAGCAGCGTCAGTTTGCGGCAGCAGCCAAGCTCAATCGCAATCTGGCGGAGCGTTATCGCCTGCTGGGCGACTGTGACTACGCGAGCGATCCGGCGTTGTGCAGTCATGCTGGACAGGCAGGTGAACCATATAAGCCGCCAAAGAGTCCCAGCAAGATACCATCGCCGCTGCACACGCTGGGACGTGCACGCAGTGCCAGTCGCTCCTCCAGGCCGTCAGCGAATGAGCAGCAAATGCAACAGACGCCATCGTCGCGTCGCAGCTCGATTAAGTCGCCGGCAACTCAGTGCAGTCCACAGCATAGCTTGGAGACGGGCTACCGTCGATCGCCGCTGCATCGGGCGCTCATGACCAGCAGCATCAATGAGGCGCAGCTGCAGCTTCTCACCAGCGGAGAGTATCTGCTGAAGCAGCTGCATCGCCGCAAGAACTCACTAGATGATGTGGAGCACGAGCGCGATCATGAGCACGAGTTGCCGCCATCCGTGTGCGGTGGTTCAATATCCCCGCTGCGGCGCTCCAGCTCCTTCCAGCAGCAGCAGCAGCGTCCCATGCAGAGTGTGCGACAGGCGCGTCCCAATTTCCAGAATCTATATACTCCTCCAGCTGCGCGTCACATGCAACAGCAGCAACAGCAGCAGCAGCAGCAACACCACCACCAGATGCAACACATGCAGCAGTTGCAGCTGAAGAAGTCGGCAAGCAGCAACAACTTCGAGCAATCGTACAGCGACTACGACAACGAGTTGCAATATTATATCAACGATGAGGATGAACTGGGCACCACAGGTCCCTACTACTCCAGCGGTGACGAGGAGGAGGCAGCAGTCCCGCGAGATGCGGAGGAGCAACCACACGCAATTGACTCCACAGTGCACAGTGCTCCACTGAGCAATACGCGACTCAACAAGGCGCTGCTCATGCGCATCGAGCGCAGCAAGCAGCGTGTGGCAGGAACTGGCAGTGGAACTGGCAGCGGCAATGGACACACGCCAGCCAAGCCCAGCTCGGCGCCAGCGGGTAAACATAGTGTCGGACTGGTGGCCTGTCCCAATACGCCAGAGCTGCCGCGTCGTGGCATCAAGAGTGCGCCACGTGCCGCCTCTGGCTGTGGTCCCAAGCTGCGGCAATCGATGCCGCGCGAGACGAGTCTCAGTCGGCTGGCCCAGCAGGTGCCCAGCAGTTTGGCCAATGCCAAGAAACAGCTGCTGCAGACGGCGAATGCGAGTGCGAGGGAGCAGCAGCGTGTGCAGCCCAAGTATCTGGACATATCCAAGTACAAGTCGGCGCAGTCCAATAACTTTCTGCGTAAGAACGATGCGAAGAGCACGTTGAAGCCGGCAGAGCAGATGAAACGCAGCCCCAGCGCCTCCTCGATGGGCCTCAGTCGTGGCGAATCGAATCGTGCCAGCAATCGCAGTGTTCGCTCCACCGTCTCGGCGATGAACAGCAGCACCACATCCCTTGGCGGTGGTGGCACACGTGCCACATCCGCCGTGCGACGCGATGCCTCCAGTGAGTGTGATAAATCTCTTGCTATCCATTATGATCTGCTAATCTATATTGTATTACTTCAGTGAACAAACAAAAGGAGGCCGAGATGGTCATGTGGAAGCGACGCTCCACCTACGATCCAATGAAGGCAGCTGCCGAAGATCGGCGCCGCAAGGAGGAGGCACGTCGTGCCCAGTCGCAGTCACAGACGCAGACTCAATCTCAGCTGCAGGCACAGCGTCAGCTCAACGATGAGGTCAACGATGTGCCCTTCGAAAGGTAAACTCTCAGCACCTGCGAGTGGGCAGCGGGTGAAGTACTTAACATTTAATAGGATTATTATGTTATCTAGGTCTCCTACAGATGTTAATTCCGTAAGGTTACCCAGCCTCATCTCTCGAAATCTATGCTCTTCAGTAGAGTCTGTAGTTTGTCACTTATTCACTTAGAACTCATTGCGTTTAATTATTCGAATTCGAACTGTTAATTACAACGGTTCTCATGACAATTTGTTTAATAAATTCGTTTTCCAACCCGTTTTCAATCGCAGTCTGCCCCAATAAGTATGCTTCAAAAAGCGAAGCCTGATAGAAGCATATACAAGTATCTCTAACTCAATTACTAGTCAAGCTACAGTTGAAATTGCTGAAAAGCAACTGGAATAATAAAGTTCTCAGATTGTCAATATTGAAATTAACCTAAATTTAGTTTAAATCGAGAACCTGTTCAACTGCATTTGTGTATAACACTGATATATGTATATCTATCTATATGTTTATTTCGATCTTAACTAACTTTTAAATTAACGAATTCTACAGTTATTCATAAACATATAAATTGTAATTGACAGAAACAGAAGTTAATTAAATAGTTTACTGAGACTTTATTTAGCTATTAAGTAGTTACTTAGACTTAGACTTGAGTTACGATTAGAGCAGGATTATGAGACCTATGTTTGCAATTACTTTAATTCTATTATGCTTAACAGTTCTGGTTCCTTTACTTTATTAATATATACTTTTATTATTATTAGCCTAAGGTTGTGGGTAATTTCGCGGCTTGAGGTAAAGGTGCGTTTAACGGCCATCGATAATATATATTTATATATATTTATAATTATATTTATTTCCTTTTTTCTGTTTGATTTGCCCATTAAAACATAATCGTTTAAATTGTAACACACTTTTGTATTTCCATGCTTACGATCCACAATTGTCGTAGTGCCCTCCAAATAAATAAACTAGGAACTTAGCAAACGTAGAGAGAGAGAGAGAGAGAGAGAGAGAGCGAGAGAACATATATATATATATATAGATAGAAGAATAATTATTAGATAATGTAATTGTTCGTTTGCTGTTATAATTTTGCTAATTGATTTATTTTCTTTTAATTTCTGTACACCTGATAACTCCACCAAACAACTCCAATCCGCAAAATAAACACACAACAAACACACACACACACGCCCACAATCTGTAGACCATCACGATCACACTATCGCCGTGGACAGTTATGACCAACGGATGGTCTGCTAGTTACTGATTTCTAAACCAACATTCAACACAACAACCCAACAGCAACAACAACATTCGAACAACTATCTTTCCACACACACACACACGAACACACACACACGAAACGTACTCTACTTATTTCAATACACGTTGCAAGCAGAAGAATCCAGCGAATTGCGTGACTAAACATTGATTGATTGTGACACTAGAAGTTAATTCCAGTGCAAGGCAGCCCCCAAAACAACGATATTATTTAAGGATATATACATATATACACTCGTTATATATATATATATATATATATATAATATAAACGATTCCGAATCCTTTGAACGACAACGAATTTGCTGCGATGCTGCATCAATTCGACGAGTTGCCAATGTAATGGAGAAGTTGCTACATTAAGCGAGTACTCGCTACTCTTTCACCCGTTGCTCGTTGCTAGTTACTTGTTACCCGTTACTCGTTGCTCGTTACTCGTTGCTCGTTGCTCGTTACTATTTATTGCATTGCCTCCCACATTTTATTCGTTGCTCTTATTGTCGCCTGCCTCTTGTGGAAATGTCTGCAATTATTTGTACATAAATAAAAGAATAACTTGTACTTGTCAGCTCGTTCTCGCAATTGTTTGGCTTGTGCGGCTTTCAGCAGCACCTTAACCAATTTAGAAAGTAACATACTTAGTCTAATCATATCATTTGGCATCTGGAATCCTCTCTCTAACCGCTAACAATCGAAGCAACCATAAGAATTTGAACTATTCGTTTGTTGAGTGTACAAATGTTTGCCTTGCTTTCGACTCGTACTCATCCATAAACCAAAACTAAAATACTCCATTTATATATATATATGTTATAATATACGATATTTGGAACAGTTCTCTAACAATTCAACTAACACAACATACACACACTTATACATTTATAGACAACATTAATTAAATGCTTAGTTAGCTGCTAGCTTAGCACTCGATTTGTATTCGCCCCATTCATTGAATACATTCAAAACATTCTGCTTAAATATACATATGTACAAACTAACTAAACTGTTTCTTCATCTAATCGGTATCGCACAGTGTCCAGCGACCGGCAAACAATTTAACAATTACGGGCAACATCAGCTACAGTCCAAGAAACTCAATGGAGAACGACGCCTGGATGCATGGTGAATCATCGGAGTTTGGTGAATATCCTGAGGACTACGAGGAGGAGGAGGAGGAGGATGTCGACGAGGACGATGAGTATGTGGGCGGTCAAGAGTCGGACGATGTGTTCGAGGCCGAAACAGCGGAGGCAACAAGTTAAAAATATAACAAAAAAATCTAAAATAAAAAATAAAAACCAGCAACAGTGATATCTTTCATCGATCTAATGATCATAAGGAATATTGTATTTGATAGCGAGCGCAATGCGATTTAGTTGTAATCTGATACGATCTGATATCATTAGATATGATTCTGAATCTGCCCAACTGAATTATTTGTACGAAATGAAGTATATATACATATATATATATATACTAGTTTATAACAATAAAATGAGTAAATGCTTTCTGAAAATATCAACAAATATTATTTACGATGCTGTCCAAAAACGCCATAAAAGTATACTACTTATTATATAAACAATTTACGATTAATGACTTCAAATGCAAATTACAAATATACCAAAATAACTGAAATATATAGAACTATCAATACTCAATGCCAGCTCTGGGCAGGGCACAGTAATCGAAGAGATTTGAATTGCTATTAAACTATATTCGAAATATATGGAATTGAGTGGATTAATATGATTCCTGTTGCTGTTGCCCAGAAGCTGAATGCAATAAACAAATTGTCAGTAGATTTTGTATGCATATTACGCCTGTACTATAGGTAAATATATATAAAGATTATTGGATAAAGATATAGTTTTATATATATATAATATACGAGTAGGGATTACTTATGTGGTATTTGCTTTTAAATCGCGTTAATTGTTTAAGCAGCTTGCAATACGTTCTAACAGCATCAAACAACAAATCTGAACAAATCTGATTGATTGATTGATCAATTGATTGGACTATACCTAGTACTGTACTATAACTATAATCCAAAACTGGTGTCGGTGTCCATTTTAATTGCTGCTCCTCAAGTGGAATTGCAGCTTTAGGTGAAACCCAAGTTTCAGGTTCAGTTAATTCCACTTGAGGCTCTCTCGCGCAGCTTCATGATTTTAATTATTTAACTAAATTTATACAAACATATAGATATATATTTATATATTTTAAATTGAAAACATCAAAAATGATTTTAAACTTTTTGTAAATTTGAAAAACAAAGTGTATTGTACAACTTGTTTCTTGTTGTTTTATTTCTAGGCAGATATAAATAAAATGCGAATATTTAAATTGATACAATGTTTTATTATTACACAATATGTATAAGCAATAAACTCAATATGAAACGAAATTCTTTGATTTTCATTCTTTTACTGGTAGGGGAACCTTCTCAAGTTTTCCAACTTACTTATCATTCAAGTTCCATCAAACCTGTGTCTAAGCTAATGGTTGTTGCCTTCGCTAATGCAAACTCAGTTTTACTTTGACCAAAAATGTTGCATACTCTCGGGCTGCAAATGAAATTAATTTATAAATGTTACTTTGCAAACCTTTCTGAGGAATTCATTTCAAAAGCAAAGAGATTCACTTAAATGAAATAAAGAAAACAGTTTTATATGCAATTATTAAATGATATCACTTAATTCAGAAATAATTTTACAAAGCTAAAGGCTGCAATAAAAACAGAATTAAATGCACTTTAAAACTTCCACTTAAAAGAGAAGCTAATGCATTGGTAGGGGCGGAGTTGGGGCTGAGTTACGGTCGGGATTTAGCAACGGAAATGCCAATTAGAGATTTTGTGTAATGCTCAAAACGAAAACTAAACAAACAAAACGAAATACAAATATTTCTGTGCGGGGAAGAGGGTAATTTTATGAACTGGCAGCGGGCGAGGACGAGCTAAAGGGGAAATATGCAGAGGGCACAGCAGAAAGACTACAGCAATAATGAAAACTACAACAACAACAAGAACGAAGCATGGTAAAATGAAGCAAAACTAATTAAATTAAATAAAATAGAATTGTAAACAAGAGCGAAACAAAACAAAACAAAACAGAAACAGCAACACCAACAAAATAAATAAAACAACCATAAATATTTATCAAAAGAAATAACAAAACAATCTGAGAAAAAATTCCAGAAATGAAGAACAATAAAATGTTGTTGCTCTTGTTGTTAATGTTGTTAATGTTGTTATGCAACTCGCCCGATAAGTGAATTAATTAGTTTTTATGCAGCAACACCTAAATACAAATTATGAATAATATTGTTATAATTACCGAGCTGAACTCAATTAAAAGAGAGTCGAAATAATTGGGAAACTATGGTGAATTTAGTGGCAACCTACTGAAGAGGGTTGACACAAGAGTTTCTTTAAGTATTGGAATATTAATCATGTCAGCATATACTCTTAGAAATCTTGTCAAAACTGCTAATAAAGACGCCAGTCAACGCATTGTTTATTAAGAATTCTCAGTGCTATTACCAGATATAGTATTCCCCCTGTTTTGGAAGTCTCATGGTACTTTCCAAGCTGATCAGTTCTATTGAAATGTTAATGTTATTGTTAATATTTGTTGCTTTGCTTTTAGTCTGGCACTTAAGAGCTTTATTATTTACGATTATTTAGACTGTGTTCAGCTCTTCAGTTTGATAATAAACAAATAATGCTAAATGTGCATGCGATAATAAACAATGCGAATTATTATTTTCGAAATGTGATGGAAATTATATAAATATATATGAGAAAACTCTTGATATACTCATAAGCCACATTGCCATGCTTGCTATTTGCCACTGCGGGCACTTGAGGGCACTATTTATTGGATTGATATAGGATTGATCGGGATCGATTGATGGCCCCAGCTGAGTGTATGGCCATCTGAATGTGAATTCAAATACATTTGTCATTTCATTTCATTTTATTCATTTTGTATGCAGTTACAATTCGACTTTTATCGTTAGCTGTCTAAATTGTAGATCTTCCTCTCTATTCATTCGGATAGAGGCGCTTGAAGTTGTAGTATATGCTGGGATTGTAGACATCGTATAGTGGATGTTTCATCACTATGTATCGAAAGTGCCAATGCTCGAGGAGCATGGCACCGATCGAGATCAAGTAGCCAATGCCCAAGGCCACAAAGGAGCTCCAAAACTTGTTCAGATTCATGAGCGCCTCCTGTGGCGCCTGCTCCTCAGCCGGCAAATGCTTGATGGCATCCCCCAGCCACTTGGCTATGAAACCTGCAACATAATGCAGCTGGAAAGGAATCTCTCGCATTTCGAAGCACTATCTGACTCACCGCCTTCACTCAAATGCCGAATTATATCATCCACGTGGGGCTTCAACGGTGAGTTCTTCTCCAGGGCCAACACCACTGGCATATGGACGACGCACTCCTTCATGATGTGCAACGCCTTGGATCCCATGCCACGTGCCTCGTCGTCTGCCACACGCAGATACCGCAGATAGAACTCGTTATCATAGTAGGCGCAGCGACCCCTCGCAATCTTCTCCGTCTAAGAGATGTAACAATAATTGAATATATAAATATATATAATAATTAAAAGAACAGGAAATATATATTTATATAGTATATACTTTAATTGAAATGCTTATAAAGAGTAAGAGTCTCAATCAAAATCAAGTATATAAACGTCAAATCATAAAGAAATAGCATTAAATATTTGATTAATATAATGTAAATACACTCGCTTATCAGTCTTATATACAATCAGTATATAAAAGCATGAATCTAGCTGTGATTTCGCATTCTGTTGCTCTGCACATTCGTCTTCAGTTGGAATATTCGCAATGTCAGGAATTATAATATATATAGCCCTGATCCTAGCTATATGTGGAACATTTGAAGCAGCTGCATTTGAGGAAAATACAGTAAGCATAAAGCATAACTGATGGAATATGTGTACAGTGAGTGCTAAAAGTGCATAAACCTTGTCATTATCAGTCTTGTAGGGCGAACCGAGAGCTGGATCAACGGTGTGCGTCGTATACTTATAAGGTTGTCCACACATTGCTAGACTTTATGCGGAAAATGAGCAATGAAATACAACAAAGTGAAGACAAAGATAAGGAAATCAGCGTACTAAAAGAAAAGTTAATACAACAAGATTCTAACGCAGCGATCAACAGTGATTTGAGAAGTCAAATAGCTTTTCTGCAGAGAACTATTGATAGTCTAACTGTGAACTCGAGCAAAGCAAAAGAATTAGCTGATAAGGATGACATTCTGAGAAGAACTCAAATGCAATTAACGGAGACTCAAAATGAGTATAAAAATCTGCAGACGAATCTACAATTATGTCAAACGCAAAGTGAAGAAAGAAATAAGATTTCGAGTATTATTCCCAATGGATGCGCTACCTTTAGAGATCCTATGGGTGGATTCCATGTTCAATGCCATGATCAGAGAGCTGGTCCAGGCTGGAACATTTTTGGGCAGCATGTCAATGGCAAAGAGAGTTTCCATCGGGATGGGGGGAGGGACATTCCGCAAGGGATTTGGCTCCCTTGACGGTGACTTCTTCCTATCGAATCACGGATAGTTACAGTTCCATTTATTTCAATTATCCGCACACTATAAAATAACTAAGTTAACTGTAAATTCCCCAAACAATTAAATATTAAATATTGCAAAACTAATAACTAATTAATTACTGAATCGACTTAAATAGAACAAAAATGTTTGAACAGATGGAGAGGTTTGCTTTGACTTACTTCGAATAATATGTAATTAAATGTCAATGACAGGGTACAGCCTAGTCGAGCATTGATTACATTGATTTATTTATATAAACTATACAATTTTCATTGAAATACAGGGTATCATCTAGTCAAGAACTCACTTAATCGAACGCCTCTACTCAACGGCATTTGTATGTAAGTTGTACAGGGTATTATGCAGTCGAGCAAATAGTTCTCGATGATGATAATTGTTTCATTTGGTCAAGCAACAACTGTGAGTATGCTATATGCTATAATAATTACTTACGAACATTACAGGGTATCCACTAGTCTATTCGAAGCGTATCCCAGAGAAAACTTACCAAATCATCGATAGGCCCCACAATTTCCATGTTGGCGCCAACCTCGCGAGCCGTTGCATCACTGGAGTCCAGAAAGAACTGTATATTCTCAGCGGCGCCAGTTGCGGGAGGGATGCGGGCGTGATTGAGGTCCTGTAGCGTGTCTATGGTCACACTGTAAAGGGGGAAGCGGAAGGAGAGAGTGATAGACTGACAGAGAGAGAGAGAGAGAGTCTTACCGTGCTGTTGGATTGGCCAAAATGGCCGTGAAGCTGGCTCTATAGGTGGCCACCAGCAGGATGCAGTAGATCCAATACCAGCCGGTGAGGACGCGCAGTGGCCAATGGTGTGGCATGCGGGGCAGTGCCACATAGAGCAACATGCTGTACGTGAGCAGTATGCAGTTGGCATAATCATCGAAGAGATCACGTCCAGTTGCCATTCCCATTCCCATTCCCAATCCCCGATAACGACCCAGCTCAATGCGAAGGCTCAAACGTCGCCAATAAACTGAATCCCTTGGCCGCACTTTCCGTCGCCGCTTTCCATTGCGCCGACAGCAGCGAAAGAAGGTGGCAGCCTGGCTGCTGCCAAGGAGCAATGCGTTCAGAAAGCTGATAACATAGAAGATGGTGCCGACAGCAAACAGGGAGAGCAAGACGCCCGCCCACATGCCGCCACTGAAGGGCAGAATGAAGGTCTGCCAGGTGTTGTCCGCGGATGATTCGGGCGTCAGGAAGGTCAAGCACTCCACGCTATGCTGCAGACTCAGCTCCACATGCTGCATATAGCTCTGGAACAGATGCAGATCCCCAATGCCAAAGCGGGCCTTGTGATGCGCCTGCAAGCAACATTAAGAGGTTTGGGTTTAAGCTACAGGCGAGTCTACTCGACTCTGAGGCACTCGGTAGTGCAACGAATAAAACTGAATTAAATCAATTTCAAATAATAAACATATCGACTTGTCTGTTGAGGCTGATCAGGTTAGAGATGCCTCCTTGTGGGCGTTACAAACCACTTCGGCAATCAGTCCCGCTTCCAGTCGCGTCTCATTCCCCCCCAGCAATTCATCCCACTCAGGGGCTTCGCTCTCGTTCAGGCTGTAGTAGCGAGGCTGGAAATGCAATGCCTTGGCCAGGGCATCCATGATCTGCAGCTCGACGCCCTGGTAAGTGTTTGTGGTTCGATTTAGATGCACCATGGGCACATGCTCGGCAATGGCCACAGCTAGAGGATAAGCTGGAAGCGAAGAGAAGCGCAAGGAGCAGCAAGAGAGAGAGAGAGAGAGAGAGAGAGAGATTACAATCCCCAAGGAAGTTGACATTGTTTAGACGGCGACGCACCTTGCAGATTTCTGGTTTTATCCTTGAAGAGCAGCTGTCTGTCGAGGCGTCTGCCAGGCGACCAGTTGCCCAGATGTTGCAACACAAGGACGCCGCTCAAAGTGCCCGGATAGGCAATGGTCGAGATGCTGAAACTACAGGGTATTCAGGGATATGCCACACATGTGCGCAATGCCGTCTCACCTCGTCTGCTGATGTTGCCGCCTGAGGAATAGAGTCTTGACAAAGACGCTCCACACATGCAACATGTCGTGGACCAAGAGTCTGGCATCGTGCAGCAGAACAAACTTGTGCTGCACATGCAACGCTCGGCTGTCGTACACAAACTGGATCAACTGTTGCACCTGCCCAGCATTCAACACGGTGATCACATGCAGGTCGCAGCCACTCGACTTGATGCCACGCAACACGTGCGCCACTTGCCACGGCGGCCTACTGAGATCGTCGCTCTCATTGACACGCACCATGTAGTAAGGCCTGGGCTGCTGCTGCGACACCGCCTCGAAGTATGCCCCATCGTAGATCGAGGAGTGCGGATCATCGGTGATGATCGCCAGGCAGCGTTCCACCTGCGCCTCCCACATCAACTGTTGCAACAACTGCTTGAGCTCAGCCTGGTAGAGATCCACGGCGGAGTCGAGTGGAGTCGTTAGTCTGCACACGCCGCCGCTTATCCACGTGGCAAGCAGCGCCATGTGCCACACACTTGCAACACGCACAAGCATCGCGACTCTAATGCTAAACTCCTTGCCACATTCCGCATGCAGATCTCATTAAACTTGCCGAAACAATCCGAAGTGAACCCAATGTAACCCAGAACTGTCACTCACCTGCTCAACTCTTAACCTGGTCAACTAGTCAGTTGGCCAACTGGGCGGCTGACCCGCTTTACTCGCATGCAAAGTCCACGGCAAGTGATCTAATTAAACTTGTAAATGTTAACTTAAGTAGATATCGTTTCACTTTAAGCGCATGGTATTCAAATAATACAAATAGATACCCTGTAAAATAGAAAAGGCATGTGCGAACAATTAAACAAATAACTAAATTGGGAATGTTAACTTAAGTAAACATATTTGCACCTAAAATGATTAATTAAATAAATAGAATAAACTCACTGATACCCTGTAAAATATGAATGAATGTAAGAACAGTGAAAGAGATAATTAACAGAAAGTGTTAACTTAAGTTAAGTTATTTGCAAGTCAAACTATAAAAATCTTATAATTAGAATAAAGGAATAGATACCCTGTAAAATAGAAAAAGTATGTGAGAACAATTAAACAAATAACTAAATTAAAAATGTTAACTTAACTAAACATATTTGCACCTCAAATGAAAAATTAAATAAATAGAATAAACTCATTGATACCCTGTAAAATAGAAAAGGCATGTGCGAACAATTAAACAAATAACTAAATTAAAAATGTTAACTTAAGTAAACATATTTGCACCTCAAATGATCAATTAAATAAATAGAATAAACTCACTGATACCCTGTAAAATAGAAAAGGCATGTGAGAACAATTAAACAAACAATTCAGTTGGAAATGTTAACTTAAGTAAACATATTTGCACCTCAAATGATCAATTAAATAAATAGAATAAACTCACTGATACCCTGTATAATATGAATGAAAGTAAAAACAGTGAAACAGATAATTAACAGAAAGTGTTAACTTAAGTTAAGTTATTTGCAAGTCAAACTATAAAAATCTTATAATTAGAATAAACTAATTGATACCCTGTAATATACAAAAAGCATGTGAGAACAATTAAACAAACAATTAAATCGGAAATGTTAACTTAAGTAAACATATTTGCACCTAAAATGATTAATTAAATAAATAGAATAAACTCACTGATACCCTGTAAACTTTAAGTGACATTTGGGAACAATTCAACTTCTGATTAAACTTGCAAATTTCAACTTAATTAAAGATTATTTTGTACTAAGCAAATGTCAATCTTATAATAAGCATAAACTAATTGATACCCTGTAAAAACAAGCATGAGCATTTGAAAATAACAATTGAATCTAATTAAACTTAAATAAAGAAAAATACACATTAAACTATTGTCAATATCATTAGAATAGACTTATAGATACCCTGTAAAATGCAAATAGCGTGTATGAACAAGTAAAAATCAAATTAAACTTGTTAATAACTCACATAAAGAAAAATGCACTTTAAATTAATGTCAATATAATTAGAATACACTTATTGATACCCTGTAAAATGAAACTCACATAAGCTTGTTATTTTGGAGAGACTAATTAACGCATATTCAGACAGTAGCTAAGCTGTTAGACGTCTTAATTAGTCAGCGACAGCTTGAGATAGAGGGATGATGATAATGATAAAGATAATGATAATGATGATGGCTACGAAGGAGACGTGTCATCAGTGGAATCAGTCAGGAGACGAAGAGCAAAAGGCCACATTCAAATACACATTAATGCCAGCTTAGGTGCAGGCCCAGCGAGTGAGTGAGCGAGTGAGTGAGCGAGAGGGAGAGGGGAGGCAGTCAAAAGCGAAAAGACCAATGATATGGGTTATACCTGGAATTGCAGAGACGAGAGACAACGAGTTACCTGTTTCCTAGACTGGACTCAGTTGCTGCTGCTCTTTATTGTCGTGTAATTAACTTTTTCTGAATCTCCGCATTTCGAATTGTTTGCACATAATTGCAATTTAATTATTTCTACATTTGGCTTCTTCATCTGCTTCGTTTTGCCATGTTTTTATGGATCTATGTGGGTTGCCATTAGCCACATTGGCCATTAACTGCAGGTACCAAACCCGAAGCCCGATAACCGAAACCCGAAACCCAATACCCGATACCCTGAAAACTGATGCCATCTCTGGCCAACTCAGGTAAACGCACAAGTAATTTCCCAAATAATGTTTTGCCGAATTGAACTCGTGTTTTTGTTTACATTGACACATTTTCCATTTGTTGTTTTCCAAACAAGATTTTCAACATAATTGATGGGTTTTCTTGAGCTCTCCGGATCCACATGCTTGACCCGCGATGCGTTTTCTCACCCACAGCAGTGGGTATATCGATTCGTTATGCTTCTGTTTAAAGTTGCATCTTAGCCATTTGATGCGAATTGACCATAGTGTGAAATTGGCAATTCCATGGCCTGGGAAAT